>PNEQ01028002.1:159830-192422 GCA_003012365.1 Medauroidea extradentata
TTTCATAAATTGATAAAAAATACGTTTTGATAAATTGTTTATCTTAGCGGAAAGGAAGTGGGCGGAGTTTAGTCCGACCGCCGTAACATCAGCGCCAATAAAACACAATATTCTCGGTAACTTGGTGAACTACAGCCAAACAACAAGGGGGTCAAATATCCAGGCGAGTGTCCAGACCTGTTCTTCTACGACCGTGACCTGAACTCTGTTGTAACCGAGTTCATATTCGTCAAGAAATCAAGATACTACATTTAGAATACTATCCACGTATATTCATAAGCAGGAATGACAGGCGCATATAGCGCTCCACTTATGACTGTGACTTAGGCGGCTTTTTACCCGCCCTATAGTGCACCCCACACGAGGTATTTATTTATTCATGACCCAGTTAAGCAGGTTTATGAAGTCATTTCAGAAACAACGTGCACCCGACGGAATTGGAAAACTTCAGTCATGTAGTATGAGAATGGGTACATTAGTATAGTCTGTCCCACGAAAGATTTCCTTATATGACAGTTCTGTTAGAAATGTTTTCAGCTGTCTGCTGTGAATTATTGTTTGGGTTTAGAGTATTTAATGTTACTTATGTTGTTGTTTCTCATCTTCGCTCGCTCACTGTACTAGTTAAAACAGTGTTTCAGAACAATACATAGTTGCTTGAAATAAACAAGTACTTATTTATAATAAAAAACATATTAAATGTTTTAACGGGCTCAAAGTTTAAAATAATTTCGTCTATATGAAAAGAATTTAGAGTTTTCTAAAACTACCGTTACATTCCTCACTATTATCTATTGAATGCACCCCACGATTTTCGTTTTAAACATTAGAAGTATTTTTTACAATTTTTAGTCTGTTTAAAAAAATGTACTCTAATAACTTTTTTATATAAATATTTTCTGAATATTAGTATTGTGAGGGTAAAATTTTTTTTAATCGATTTTAAACAAGCAAAACTTTTCCGAGCAGACAGACAAGAGACAGTTAATATTGCATTTCCATTCAGTTATTAGCTATGTTTAATATTTCAGTCGCTTAGCTCATCTGGAATATTAGTTTACAATCGACTGCAAAAGTTCTAACGAACAGATAAACAAGCACACAGACAAAAAAGCGAATTATTAAAAACCACTTTATGGACATACAAAATTTCGAGCTAATGTTGCCGAGTTGCTGGGTAAACCATACTAAAGCATGAAATAAGAATCTTGTATAAGTTGCTGTCAACAAACATGTAACATAAGCAACTCCATATCGTAGTACAGTTGACTATTTGTGGACGTGTGTGTGTGTGTGCGTGTCTGTATTTATGTTGCTTAGTAATATGAAGTCTTTCTATTATGAGAAAAAGGGTGGTATGTTATGTAAAATATGTCATTGCGAATCTCTTTCTTTCTCTAAAAATGTGTTCTTCTGAGAGCGTTACGTTGAATTAACGTGTTTTGTTCATAAAAGTACATTTATGAAGCCTTTAAAAGCAATAAAAAAGGTTTATTCACACATTGAAAAGCTAATAACATTTAACCACATTTTTTTTCTTAGTGTACCACGATTGTTCAACTGTTCTCAAGCAACAAGCCTTCATTGAGACACATAACTTTCAAAGAATTTTCCGTAATATTTTATGTAGATATTAATTGGTTTGAATCATTTTAAACCAACCCACAGTGTTTATACTCGTATTTTATAACCATTCCGTATAATTCTATAAAATATTCTCGACCACCTTCCGTGCCGTTTTTCTTACAGGTGTGCGCGAGGGCACCTGAATATTTATCCGTTTGTAACTATTGGTGAATTTTATGAATTTCATACTGCATGCTTTAAAAGCAACATTCATATTTATGTATTCGGCACGCAAGTAACTTCATATATTCAGACGGCAGAAGTTCTCGGTTTAGTTACAATAATCACAATGTAAAAAAACAAAATTATAGTTTAATTAGGTAATAATTTTGATAGTTTTCAAAACGGGTTACACAGACTGGAAGACTAATTCACTATCCAAAATGTGTGTATGTTTCTAAAACAGAGTGTCCTAAACACAGCATTTAAGTGAGAAAGAAATGAATCTTATAAAAAATGTATCCAAGGTAGCTCGCACCACCGACATTGCGTGCTATTTATTTTTTATATGGCACTGCGGTTATCCGCCAAAAGACTCCTTCTTTATTTTTACTTTTCAATTCTCATTTTCGAGGAACGACGTGAATACATTTCCCTTGGAGACGATTTTCCTCCGTTTCTTTTTCTTGTCTTTTCCCCACCCACTTGTTTCCGCCTAGGGACTTTTTTGTTCAATTTCCGTTCGTGCTAGTATTACACGGTAAAAAGCACAGGAAATGAAAATCGGAAAGCACTGTTTCTGGATTACCTTCTCCCCATCAAGAACGCAAAATGTTTAGAACTCCAGATTTTTTCTTTAAATTGACAGCAGTTTAGTTGTACGGAGCAGAAACAGTGTATACGCTCCAGTGATATAATTTATTAGAGAGCTCTGGGAATTCCAGATATGTAATTGTAAATTGGAGGTAATGAATTCAATATTTAACACACAATAAAACACCGGGCTCTTACTACCGTGTTTTTTTTTTTTCGGACGGTTGTTCATTACATTTTGCACCAAAATATTAAACTGCTTCCAGATATAATAAGCATAATAAAAGCTGGCAATAATATTCAGTATAATGACCGTTAGAAAAAATGAAAGGCACAGCATCAAGTATTATAACAAACACAACTTTCAATTAACTGAAACGTTTATCGCATTATATTAATAACAACATAATTAATTATTTAATGCAATATTACTCTGTGCCGTCAGAGCGCTACAGAGAATATTTTTAAAACACCTCACACAACGTAAATGCAGTTGGCCTTAAGCTGTGGTCTTGTGGGCAGTATAATTAGTTTCGTTAAAAATAATATAACATGCTAACAATAAAATACGGGCTCGGTGCATGGCTATAAATTATATTATAATGCCTCATCTGGGATTTATACTTGCAAATTTATAATAAATATTTTGTTTAATTTAGTTACTTTAATGTCAGACGTCTTGGCGATTTACCTCGTTAGGGTTAATACACTATGGCTGTCGGAAGGCCCAGAGTTACATAAATTTCAAAACTGTCCAGGAATTTTATATATAATCATAAAGTTTCTTAGCCACAAACTTCAACCAAATATTTCATATACGCGAAGGTTATTATATTTCTACTGAAAATCATTTGTAAACAAACTATTAAATAGCAAATCTGGTTCTGTTAAAATAAATACTTACTCGTAACCTTTAAACCAAACCGCAGTTAATATGGGAAAATAATAAGTCTAAACGTAAAATACATTTTTAATAATATGCAAACCTATAATTTCCTTTAAAATGTTTTATTTGATTCTATATCTGTAGGATAAAACACTTAAAAAATATTTTTCTTCAGAAAACTGTCAAATTCGATTTACTTTCTTTGCTATTGCAAATAACTTTTCATTAATATTTAACATAATGATATGTTCGTTGTGTGTTGTTATAGAATATTTTAAGAAACACGCAGTTTTGATTTTATGTTCTGGTATGTGCATTTCGTGATGATAAACATTTCTAGATAATTGAAAATTACCTAACGCCGAGCATACATTACTGTTGTTCTATTGATCATATCAACGTATAAGTTATAGTGTGAAACAATTTCAAAACATGAGTAACGACGTTACAGGTCACATTTGAAATCGCAATCACAATGTCACAAATCCGCTAACATATTTGCTTTTGGTGAGGTTCATGAATTACTTTCGGAGAATTTTAATTCTGAAAGAAAATATAGTAAAAGTACAAATTACAATACAAAATTATGATTGTTTCCTTTTGCAGCAATAGAGAAAATTTTAAAGTTTAAGACGAGAAACAAAATAACGGTACTCCTATACAGGCTATACTCAAAAGGAAACACGATAAACACAGGTTAGTTACAGAATTCTAAGTTAGTGAATTTGTATTTTCATTTCATGGATATTAAGTGAAAAGTTAAAATTAGAATACAAAATTATGATTTTTTTCTTTTTACTGCAATAGAGAAAATTTTTAAGGTTAAGATGAGAAACTAAATAACAGTACTCCTATACATACTTAAAAGTAAACTCGATAAACACAGGTTAGTTACAGAATTCTTAGTTAGTGAATTTGTATTTTTATTTCATGGAAGTGAAGCGAAAAATATTGACGAAGCTAGCAGAGAAAGTTAAACTACTTCTTGTTGATGATGAATATAAAAGTAGTTTTAATTAAATTCTCATACACGTATATAAGTAGCAATTATTTTGAGCTGTTAGCACTTGTTTCTTAACGCGGAGTGTGGGTGAAGTTCACTTTGTCATACAAGAGTTATTGTACTTCATGTTTTCAATCTCTCTCCCTCTTTGATTATGTTTCCACTGTTATTATTTACACAAGCAACCAAACGTTGGATTCTCTTAGTTACCCCTGCTCCAACCTTCGCCTCCTCATTTGTATTTGCATGTTCTCGTCTATCATTTCCGCTTTATTCTCTCGTCTTCCTCTTCCTGCTTTGCAAAACTCCCCGGAGACACCAAGGATAATGTATACGATGCCCACGAGCCATCCCACTTGAAGGTTGCATTTTCCCCCGCACTTTTCTGTCTACGAAAATACGAAGGAAGTCTGCGCGTATGCAAATACTGTCGAGAGGGTCGCCGAAGTGGGGATGTGAGTGGAATGAAGAGATGAAAACGTCGGCAAAGGAATATGGAAATAAAAAAATGAAGTTTTCACTTTTTAGACACAACCCTGAGATTTTTACTTCTCTCACAGATGATTCAATGGACCTGACTCGTGATTCATTAACTGCGGCATCCTATGAATATGGATGGGATTGGAGAGAGGTGTGTAAAGGAGGCAGATACTATTTCTCCGATCCTAATATGATTACGTCTGTTTCATAACACCTTTCTTTCGCTGAGGGAGATGCGGGCAGAAATTATTATGCGATGACACGTCCGCAAGAGTGAAATAAAAAAAAAAACATTTTTCAATTCTGAATTTACCATTTATTTTATGCGCTTCTAATTTCCTCCTCATTCCTTGCAACTCAGCAATTAGGTGTACACATATGCTTGGTTTATTATATTTTTACTATTTAAAAAAATGTTAAAGGGTAATACAAAAAATATTTTAATCCATATTAATAATTTTTTTTGCGAAAGGAGGTAGAACGTTATTTAAATGTATTTTCTTAATCTTAATATATAAAATGAAGTGTCCTCACTCATCAACGCACAGCCCAAACAGCTGAGTCTAGAACAATGAAATTTTGAGGGAAGCTTCCCCTTAACCCGTAGGCACCCGATAAGAAATTCTAAAATTAAGAGGGTGAAAAGAATCCTTGATATCTCATTAACGTGTAAATCTATAATTTTCTAAATTCGAAATATTGTCTTTAAAAATCCATGTTAGCAAATTTTCGAATTTGCGAAATTCGAAAGTTAAGGGGACTAAAACCGGTAAAAGTGTTTTTCGTCAATCCTTGATTCGTTTTAAACAAGTTAAGATATCGAGGTGATTTTTCTTCAGAATGATGCTTACGTAAATATCTAAAAAGAGTTCTCTGGATTTTTTTAAATTTAAACTCATAAACCATTACAAAAATAAAATGTGTTTCCAATTAATCATCCGTATCTCCTTAACTAGCTAAAATATCGAGATGATTTTTGGTTTAAAATGAAGCTTACGTAAATATCTGAAATGTATTTTTAGTATTTTTCTAAATTATATAATTTAGGTGATAGAAATATGTAAAATGTTTCGGAAATTACGAAAAGCAGGTATGACCACGGATAAATAATTCAAAATGTGTTACTTTTCGCCGTCCTATTAACATGTATACCTCTTTGGGCACGAGCTTGTGCCATGACATTATATACGTTGGATGTGTTTTTTTAGAGTGTACGAATCTCCGAAAGTTGTAAGTTGGAGGCCTATTAAAAAAAACTGGCAAAATATGCAGAAGCAGCGTGTTTTAGTGTCCAACATGAAGTTCAGATTGTGCAGAATATAATTTTGTACTAGTATAATATAAGTATATAACAATACAATGGCGTACTATTAATGTCTGCTGTACAAACATGCTAGAGTCAACAGCAGAAAACGGATTTTCTTTTGTGCATTAACGCGGGAGCTGATGTTTTCTTGCATTTAACGGGCCTTTTTCTTTCGTCGGTTGGCAACTGTTTACCCTGATCCCGGGCAGGGCATACCTGAGTAGATCCGGCGAAGAGATCGACTTGAATGTTTAGACACTTCGAACGGAGGTACACTGTATTCGCACCAGGTTTGCGAACGGTTTTATGCAATTTATACTCTATAGAGTAGATCGAGTAATGTTTTCGTAAACGCCAGCTGATATTAATTAGCCCTATATGCATCTCGCTCGTTGATTGCCTTGCTATAACGGCTGTCTATTTTGCGCAGGTGGTGTGGTTCAAGGACACACTGCGACTCGACTCGACTGATCGTCGTATCATGGAGACGAGGGGCAGCAGAAGAACGCTGTTCATCAGGAAGGTTCAGAACTCGGACTTCGGCAACTACACCTGCGTCGCGGACAACGGACTCGGCAAGAATCGTCAGTTTGTTGAACTTTCAGGTGAGTCGACAGGGCTGAGAGGAGAACAGGACATTGTTATTTAAACAAACTATAGCTTTGTTCATCGTCATATTCGATACCTTGGGAAGTAAAAATATCGCCAACTTTCTGCACTTATATATTTTTTGTTATTATTCAAACGACTCTCATACAAATCTTGACGTAGCCTGTGACACTGTACTTCAGAGAGAATTATTTCAGTTTTCTAAGTCAGCATAAAACCGTTTTTGGAAATTTGGACTTTGACGTCTCATTATAAAAGAACTATGAAAGCTAAATGTTTCTAAATACTATAATAAATAGTTCCAACCATATCTCGTACAAATACAAAAATTAATAAATAATCAAAATTGTTCGTGAACTCCCACATTAAGCAAGGCTGTAAGGAGATAACGAATGAGTTTATGGGTATACGTCAATGGCTAAATTTTTTTTGGCATTTAATGAATGAACGACGAGACACGAAAATTTACTCAATCTCACTAAAAAGAGATTATGTTTATAACAGGTCGACAAAACCCCCAATACAAATGCAATGCAGACGGAACTGTGCAAGTATGACATCGAACAACACACACTATACTAGGCTACAACCAAATTTTTGGCGTAGCTTCAAAGATCTCGACTTCAGTTCTAATACAATTTCCAACACGGATTTACCTACCAATAGTTTTGATTTTAGTTCGTCAGTTAACGTATGGAAGCCTGTATTTACTGTGTGAAAGTTGAATGTATGAAAGTATGAGTTATTGTTATGCCCGCACTGGACCGGGCATTGAAACAATGACGAATCGTAATTGGAGTAAGTGTTGTATTTATCAGTATACAGTGCCTAGGGCCTAGTTGCGACCATGTCAACAAACGTGTTCCAGGGAAGCCCAACCCCGCGACGTTCCTCAGCGAGCACACGGGCAGGTATCGAGACAGCTACAACATATCATGGTCCGTGGACAGCTACACGCCCATCGAGGAGTTCAAGCTGTTCTTCCGTAAGCTGCCTGGGAACAACCCCAGAGCACTTCCCGACCTACAAGGCATGGAGATACAGCACGAGCAACAGCAAGCCAGGAAGGTACGTGAACGCCTCTATTACTTCATTTGAGGCCTCGTGTCCCTATTTATGACCATTTGGTATGTTTTATTTTTTTCATCATGAAAGAGAGCAGATTTCGCTAAACCGTTACATAGAAATGTTGGAAATTGTTAATACTATGTAGCCTAATTTTTTTTTTCAAATCATTCGCTGTTATAATTTACGCTAATTAATAATTAATCTAAGTAATAGAAACTCGTGTATTTAAAAAAATTAGGCTACATAGTATTAACAGTTTCCAACATTTCTATGTAACGGTTTTGCGATACCTGATACCTTGCAGGATTAAAAAAAAAACTGTTTTCGCAAAAAAAAAACATAAATAGGAACCCGTGGCCTCGCTACCTGAGCTTAAATTGCGTAGCAGCGGGTTATGGCTATACTGTTTTTTGACGAAACTATTTAATGGGCGTTACATTCGAATATCTATGAAAAAACACACACTTCAAACAATGTCGCTGCAGTTTTAAAAATTCGGCACGTTTATTAGAAACATCATTTTCAGGTCCCTCAAAATGGCCAAAAACGGCTTTTCCAGGCTGCGGTATCTGAAAAAAAAAAAAAAAAAACACACTCGAATTCGAAAAAAAAACTATAGAAACAAGTGTTAGACTTTGAACTATACTGCCCACAAATGAAATAATGTGGTCACAGCTTAAAGTCCCATAGGAAAAAGGATAATAGTAAAACAATGCACGCCAGCTGAGTAACATGCTCGGAGAGGCGATAATGCATTACATACGTTGTTCAATAGCACCCTTACCACTCCTGCCTCACACACACAAACGCAACCTATCTAGGGATGCCCCTTAAGAGTATTGTATTCGGGTTCCAAATTTTCGCGTTTGAAGCGTGGGAACATTGGCGCGACAATAGACAGGCTACAACGCTTGACGAGAAACATATCGCCTATATGCACAGCGTACCAAACTGGAGTGCTAGGTTTTCGTACTATAAGCAGCTACCGCAAAATTTTGTTTTTGGATAGCATAAAGTAAAGGCCAACGTACGCAGCTTGTTTTGCACTTCATGAATTCAGGAGGCATTTTCGGAGTTACAGCAGCCTAAAACAGCCATTTTTAACCAATTTGAGGGGCGTCAAAATCATGTTTCTAACAAGTGTGCTGAATTTGGAGAAAGTAAGAGGTGTAAATTCAAGTGTGTTTCCTGATCGTAGGTAACCGAAATAGGATAATTTAAGCCATTTCTCGTAAAAAAAAAAAAAGAATTTGTGTGACATGCTGAAACACCGTCCATGCTCTACGTACCAACAACTCTTAGGGGGGAGAGCTAGATTCTCCATTTGTTTATCGATTTTCTGCAATAACTTCTGTTTTAATATATTTTTGGTAAATGTGGCAATGTTGAGGCACAGAAGATATCGGTGATGAATTTCGGAGATCATAATAGTGTTGTATGTTCAAATTACATTCGATTTGTAATCATTCTTGTAAGTTATCATGTAATTCCGTTGAAATGATTGTGCATGACAAATTAATGAATGATTCCATTGTTATTGACGTTAAGCAGTTTTTCAAGAATATATCCTGTGTCTTGTGAAAAAGAAAATTTTTATAATACAACTTGAATAAATGGTATTGCTCGAAAACAAAAATACATAAAAATTATTTAACACTCCCCCTTAAGGTGGGGTTACAGTGAACATAAGCACTCATACACTATAAAACACAAGAGTTAATCGTCAGACACTTTACTCTGATACGTACAATTGTACATAGAGATAAACACACCAACAAGGCAAGTTTTAGTATTGAGGAAAGTTGGAACAACTTCAGCTATTGATTAATACTAATACTATGTAAAATGTTTGGCCAGTGAGAATCTAGAAAGCTAAACTACGTTGTTACACGAGTGATTAAATTGGCAGAGATCCAAAAACGTTGTGTTGTACTTGGCTGTAGTAAAAAACGAATGTCATATATTTGATTACGAAAAAAAAAAGTGCTGCTGTTTATGAAGTTTTATAATTGCCAAAAGTAGAAACGGAAATAATTCTACATGAACATTATTAAGATGAATTTTAAAACGCTATAATATTATTTGAAAATGTAAACATTAGGTTATATGCTCTTATTTACATGTCGCCAACTGCATCAGCACAAATTTATTCACAACAATGATATATTTCAATGAGCAGTATGTTTGATGGAAAACAGAATAACCTTAAACAGCCTATGACATTTTACAAAATACTTGTAATTTTACAAAAAAAATCTTGGAAACTAGTTGCCGAAAATAAATTAATGGCACTTCAAACAATTGTTATAAAATGTAAAAGTTTTTAATCGTACATATACAATTACTTTCTGTAAATGTACAAAAATGTTTTAAATATACCAAATTACTTTACATTCACAAGTATTTCCTGTAAAGTTTACAATATTTTTGTAAACTTACAAAATAATTTTCTGGAATCTTGTTTCCAAAGAATGTCTTTGTAAAAGTACATTTTTTTTACTGTGTAGACTTTAGCAGAGCTGTTCAAATCGATATCTGTGACAGACGTGACAAAACAGTTACCGTAAGCAAGTTCGTTTAAAATAACTGTTTGCAACCTCTTAAAGGGATTAAAATTTCACCTTACACAGCAGTTATAAACGACATTACATTACTGTAAATAGTGTTTTAGAATTTGTATTTAAAATGAAATTAATGGGGTGGTGAAAAGTTACCCAGGGGGGTGCAAAATAACCTCACAATACGGTATTATAAAATTATAACGTCAGTGTATTAGTTAACATTCGGGAGGAATTGTTAATTAATTTATATTGTTTTTTTTTTTTTGTTGTGGTAAAATAATGTAGTTATATAATTATAAATCGATTTCCTACTTTAATTCTATATATACTGTACGGAATCCTACTAGTCATCTTGCTGCAATATCTTCTTTACGTTCAACAAGCCAATCAAAGCAGAGCATAGAAGAAATGTTCAGATATTATACACAAGCAGTTAATTTTTAAGTCGTATGTGATGGTCAGTGGTACATTATACGACCCTGCGTACCCGTATACAACATAAGAATGATCGAAATTATCTAATTCAGAAGGTTGCAACAAATATTTTACAAATAAAATGTAGGAAAGTCATAAGAAAAACACAAGAGGTGTTATTTAATTTCTATTCACTCCGATATGAGTCCTGTTTCTTCTGCAGTAGCACATTGTTTTATGGATAGTTCAATTTTTGTGTATTATTATTTATAAATTTAAATGTAAACGTGATTTTATAATAAAGACACGGTCTTTTTAGTTATAATTTTGATATGTTAGAATTTTAAATTTTGATAAAAGCATTCTCATACTATTTGCCCAAGAGAAATCCAGTGCGTAAATTTTTTCACCATAGAAAATAGAGACATAAGAATGTGATTTTGTTTCCAGTTCACTACGTTAGTAACACGTGTCGCGATTTAACAATGCTAAAAGGCTTAAGTTTCCCTAATAACAATTTATGATATTTGGTTATAAATCTTATTGTTTGTTTGGCAAGTGACATTTTCTGCTGCTACTAGCGCTAATATCGGCAAGGTCGCAAAACCGTGTATGTTGTCAATTTCGGTTCAGAAAGTTTTCGTAATTCTGGAACTGATTATAATTTTCTTTTTTGCGATCAAAACGTTAAGCTGAAAAACGTTGTTATTCAGTTGAAAATCTATCACAATATTTATTTTTCACCAATTAACCTGCCTCAAAAAAGCATTATTCTACCGCTATGATCTTTGAAATAGATGTGCAATGGCAGTGCATGGCTGAGATGTTTTTTTTTTTGAACTCATCCCTTTGCAATGCAGACGTCCGTCAAAGAATACTACACAGAATAGTAAAACAAATAAGCGGCGAACACTTTAGTCAACCGGAAACATACACAACATAAAATTCCATAAATGGAAGCTGGTCAAATAAAACAAAGACAGCAAGTGTGTTTTCCTATTCTCTGTAATTTTCATTTGCAGACATCTGCACCGCATTGGAGTATGTCAGAAAATACCGCATACAGTCATAACACACCCTATTAACAATATTACATTGAACTATTTTAATAGTTAAACAGCATTTTTAATTAATATTACTTTACAATTTATACAAAATTTTTCTTTGCGGCAAAGATACTTTGTTTCGGTTCGTATTTTTAAACAAAATTTTTCTGTCGCAAAAAAAGAGGTTTTATTGTGAGAGAAGAAATGATATGTCTGAAGCCTTGCATTTAAGGCTTCTGTGTGCACACCCCTAGGAAACACAGATGGAGGAAAGATGCTTCCGCAGGCCCTCAGGGCATGAAAGCGTACAGCGCGGCGGAGAACTAATAACCCCCAACACAAAGCTCGAGGAATTAATTGATGTCTTCTTGCTTCATACCGGCCACGTGAAACTCAAGATACACAGACGCGCGGGCGAAATGAAGCAGAACTCGGGCACCCTCCTCCCCCCTCCCCATGTATTTGCTTTCGCGCCGCAGGGGGCAGAGGTCTTCATATAATGTCGCATGACAAAGCACCTCCGACAGGGGATCACCTGCACATAAATTAGTTTTCCCTGCCATCCCAATCTTCCACCCTACCCACCCGGCTGGGCGTGTTTGGCCGGTACACACGAGGCTGTCAACTGCGCGCATGGGTGAAATACGATCGCAGGACGCTGCATTCTGAACGAACGTACGCCCGTTCATGAATGTGCGACACAGATTCCACAAATAAAACATGTTAAGACCACATGCCAATATATGCACTGTTTTTTTTTTTTTTTTTAATAATTTTTTTAAAATCTAAAATAGAACATATGTCGTAAAAACTGTTACACAGATACGTTGAAAATTGGTTTTACTGCGTAGCGTTATATACATACATATATATATATATATATATAAAGAGAGAGAGAGAGAGAGAGAGAGGGAGAGAGAAATTTTACTTACGTCGATAACAAGCCATAATTATTTCGTTATATATTTTGAAAAAAAAAAAAAATAGGCTGTACAGTAACAACAATTTTCATTGCATGTATGTGAGGGTTTTATGATATCTGCTTCCTTTTAGGTTTCATATAATATCATTTGCAAATACATCGTAAATAGTAATATAATACGTTGCCTTAAATGATAATGCGTACCAAATGGTATTTGTATTTCATGATTTCGTTTATCATATTTATAAGGATCTAGGTAATGACAGACCAAACAAAGAGTTGTAATTTATTTAGCAGTGGTAAAACCTTCGCCTCACATTCTGAAGGACCCGGGTTTGATTCAGGGCTCCAGATGTACAGATTTAGGACCTACAAGTTTTTCCAAAATCTGTCCAGACTATGATAACTTCTTGTTGCAAGTGCTGGCAGTTTCTCTCCGCCTTTACGCGTGTAATTGAACCAAAGCTGTGAAGCTTTTGGAGGGTATTAAAAACATTCACTTCATAAGTAAATATTAAATTATATTTTACACTTATAAATAACCTGCTGGTTCCCGCAACTTCATTTGTGGGGTTTTCAATTTAATATAACAATTTTCCTGGAACAAAAATATTTGAGAAGTGCTAAATGGAACAAAATTGTGTTAAAGGGTAATTAACGTGGGTTTTAGAAATACTTTTAAAAAGAAAATTGTCTCACAATTTTTTGGGGTTCCTCGTTTTCCGTCTCACCCCTCCCAGAGTATGATTCGTTTTGGTAGAAACCTACGTGGCTGCACACTAAACTTACAAACATTTTTTTCTCTCATTAAAAGTATTTTTATTTTGAGTACCCCACTCTGGCCCTATACCCCGTTTTAACCCCACTCCCACCAAAAATTATAATTTTTTTTGGCACAACTGACAGTGTTTTATAGCTTTTCCCTGAGTTTTTGGGTGTCCCGTTCTGCCACTCTACTCCGTTTTGCCCGCTGCTGCCCTCTCCAATTTTGTACGCACGCACAACTTACAAAAGTTTATTTTTTTACTAAATTTTTTTGCTATTCTTTTCTGTCCCTTTACCTCTTTTTGCTCCCCCCTCACAATTTTGCAGAAATTTCATCACAATCAGATGACTGGTATAGAACATGATAGAAGACGAACAAACAAACTATAATTTATATGATGTAAGCTAGCAGTCCGCCCGCGACATTGCCTACATTTACTATTCGTAATACCGTATATTTTATTAATTTGAAGGGCCTCTTTGTACCCCACATTAGTAGCTCGGTTATTGAGTGCTACGATATGCCAAGCTGCAAATTGAGCTCACTCTGCAGTAGGCAAAGTAGCTATAGCTAAAAACTGTCCTAAGTCTATCCCTGCTACTCTTAATTACTGTCCCGGACCTTGTTTGTATCGAGCACGACCATTAATGACACTGCGTTCTGTAGGTACCTTCGAAAGTTCATTAAAAATAAATAAAACGTTCGTCACTGGGCACGTATAGATTGTGTACCCATATGTAACGATATAATTGCAGAATATGTTGGCTACCCTATAAAATACTTCTCTATGGCTGTACTGCTTTTTCGGATCGTCTGCTTTGAAAGGTTTACTTTAGCCTCCCCACCCCCTGGAATTTCAGAGTTATTTTCGCAGTATGAAAACTAAGATAATTATTTTTCGTATTTACGTGGGCTACATTCTGAAGCAAAAAATATCTCAATATCTCTAATGGTTAGGTAGATTTAATGGGGTAAAGGAAAATAAATATTACGTCTTTCCGCCTCTTCAGGAATCGAATTTCGCAAAATCTTACCATCACAGGTCAAACATTTGTATAAGTATCTAGTTGAGGTGAAAATAACGACGATAACCCTTTGAGTCAAAGCGTAACCGACAACTCATTTAATTTATTTTTTCATTTTCATCACAGCCCTAAGAGTACGAATTTTAAAAATTACTGAAATCTGTTTTACTGGCATTTACGTATTCATCATCATAAAACAAAAAACAACTCTATACCCCGACGGGTTCGATAACACTCGCGGATTTATGTAAAACATATTCCATATGTTTACACCTCCTTAGGATTCTAAGAATTTCGAAAAGAAAAATTATAGACAATTATGGCTATCTCATTTAAATAGTAACTGTGACGTTACCAAGTTTATTTTAAAATATGTAGACGATTAATTGAAAACACCCTTCATCCCGTTTCATAACTTTTCACCTCTTTAGGTGTCACATTTCGAAATATCAATTAACAATATTTGAAGCATTTAAGTAAGCATAAATCTTAAGCAAAAATCACGTCAATGTCTAAAAATTATGTGAAATCGATATATATCGATCACGAATGGAAAATATATTTTACCTCTTTTTACATCTTTGGAGTCAAATTCGGAAAATTTCCTGAGAAATATGTTCGGTATTTACAAAAACATCATTCTGAAGCAAGCAGCACTTCTATAGCTCGACTGGTTCAATAGTTGTGGAAGAATAATCGAAATCAAATTTAATGTATTTTCACTCCTTTAATTAATGACTTTTGAAACGTCTTGAAGTCCTATGTTATATATTTGTATAAATATATAATTTAATTTAAATTCATGACGTCGAGCTGTACAGACGAATAATAAAAACATATTTCCCGTCTTTTTACTCTTAGGGAGTGGAATTTCGAAGAATCGAAAAAACTGCTATTTGGGTACTCACATCAGCATCATTATGAAGTAAATAGCAACTCTGTGCGTTTTCTATTAACTATCGATATCTATTGAACCCTTCGAGAGTGTTAAATACATATCGATAATTTATCGAAAATGCATTTCAGGTCTTTTCACCCCTTTTTGGTTGAATTTCGAAATATCCTCAAATTAGGCAATGTTCTTATTTATGATTCACTCATTGGAGTGAAAGTCAGGACGACAGGCCGTCGGGTTCGAGTTAAATAGACAAATCTTATGAAACACATTTCACCCATTTTCACCCCCTTAGGAGACGAATTTCTAAAAATCACTTCTTAGTGCTCGCCTAAGACCTAAAGGGAACCCACACAAAAAATTTCACATTTCTAGGTCCAGCAGTTTGAGGTTGCAGTTTGATATATCAGCCAGTCATTTAGTCAGTCAGTCAGGGTTCTCTTTTATATATAGAGATAAGCCAGAAATAAACTGTATGAATTTCTCACTGGAAATACTAAGCGTGTTACAGCAGCTGTAAAACACTGGCTTTGCATTCGGTACGATCCAGGTTCAGTTCCAGGTTCATCCGTCCTGATATATATTTTTCACTGTTTTCCAGAAATAAAACCAACTGGCTGCTTGGATTGTTCCTGAATACAGGTAACGGCCGAATGCTCTAATTCTTCACTAAATCGACAACGTGAAGCGGTGATTCACGTAAAACTCCCAAAAATTAAAAAAAATAAAAATAAAAATAAACTAATATTTTTTGCAGATCAGTAATCAAACGCCGCTCTACCAACAACGAATTTCCGATATACGCCACACCTCGTTGGAGTTGTTTTAACACCGCATTAAATGGAAAGTTATGAAAAGGGAACGCTGTGCATTATTTATGGTGAGCCACCCATCCTACAAACTCCGCTGTTACCCGGTTACTCGGTCGCTACTAATCTTCGCTCTGCCATTGTTCCGCAGATTACTACAGATAAATTCGTATGGGGAACCCACGTGCGCAGTCGAACTGAATTTGTGTAACCTGGTTTTACTCAGTATTTATTTTTATTTATCGTTAACCATTACCGTTACGTTTTTTTTTCTAACCAGAGTCATTTTCTTAAAGAGCGGTTAATGTCGCGTAGCTATTTACCCGGCAGTAATATAATTTCATATCTTATATACAGATATTATGACTATATATACACACACTATACACGTCATAATATATTTTTTCTGGTCTATCATATTTTAAGAATAAATTTAGAAACCCAGTTTATTGAATGCCTATTTTTACCTACATTTTAGGATAAACATTTCAATTGTTTAAGCGTACTTTAATCATAGTTATCGACTAAATACTTTTACCACGTACAAATAAAACTATCCTCCTGTATTTTTTTTTTTTAACAAGTTCTTGTAGCAGGAATACCACCTAGACATTAGTATTTTTATCTGCAAACACAGGGTTGTGTGTTATTATTGTGAATGTCAAACATTTTTAAACATTTAAAGTCTAGGAAAGTATATCAATTCATGAACATTATTAATAACGTTTTTTTTTTTCATCGTAAGTGCTGTTTTGTTTCTATATAAAACTTTTTGTTACATAAAATTAACAGGCGGGGAAGATTAATAAAAAAATGTCCGTCTTGTTGAAAATTGCTACATTTAGCCGCTTTCGAGAAAATCGAATGTAAAATTAACTTATATTTGGTAACGCCTGAAACATATACAGCCATTGTGACTTTCTTGCAAGGCGTATAACCAAACTAAGAGGCGTGTTGCAATACAACATTCATAACAATAACATGTCTATTAGATCGGTTACACGCATTGCAAAAAAATCGCAATGCCTTCATATGTTTCAGGCGTAACCAAATACATTAATTTTTACATACGATTTTTTCTAAAACGGCTAACTCTAGAAATTTTCGACACGAAGACCTTTTTTATTAATTGTCCCTGCCTGTTTAATATTCTGTAGCAGAACATGAATTACAGTGAAGTGATCCGAAATTAGAAACACAATAAAAGTGTCGTACTCCACTTGAACAATGATGGGCCAATGACATTACCAAACTAAATTACTTAGGATTAAGTCAATTAATTCATAAGACACTGTACAAAGTAAACGTTATTTTATATTAAGTAGTTATTGAAATTTTAATTAAAATGATATTTTAAAGTATATTTTCAATGTAGCATTACTTCCACAATTTTCACTTTAGGGACAAATTAAAAATACATTTTAATGGTATTTTGTGAGCTTTCACCATTCAAAATTAACACACTCCGTTCTGACTCACCCTGCATATGTATGTACAGAATGTATCTAAATTCGACCGGCAAACTTCAGCAAGTAAATCCTCATGATAAATAAACAGAAGACATATGAGTAACCTAGTACCTAAACTTAGAGTTAAGGAAGCTATATGTCTTGAAAATTGAATTAAAAAATTGCATTTGCTCAAAATACCAAAACGTCTTACAGTTAAATTACAATTCTATAGGTGATGTTAAGTGTTGTTGAGATCTTTAACCTGTAAAAAATTCAGTCTTAAAATTATTCCTTTTCATGAATATAATAGGGAGGGCCACCCTCACATTGAATAAAATTATTTTGCTGACAGGTTTTGTGAACATTACGTGTTGTCTATTCGAACAGTACATCGTAAAAAAAGAAAAAAATGTCCTCTTGTTGCAAGCTCCTAGAATGAACCATGTACAAGATAATGCGCCCAACTGTTGCAGTGACAATAACACAACGCCTGGTGTGCAGGCAAAAATTGATACTTACCAAGGAATTATACGCCGTGCTCTCAGAAAAAAAACAACCTGTGATGCCGATTTTTGAAAGCATGTTGTAAAACTCAAACCAATTTTCACGTTAAAAATGTAATGCTCGACTCGGTAAATTTGGTAACAGATTTGATTTTGCTGCATTTGTGCAAAATTTTATTTTATTCTAAGAGACCAATACATGAATTTTACTAACATTACAATAATTTCTGTATAGCCTGAAAGAGTTATAATAGTTTAGAAATTGTTTTAATATTTATTTCACTGAATGACAGAAATTAACTGCTGTGATCCGCAAAACAACTTACTATGGTCACTAAATAAATTTTCCAAAGTTCTTCGTTTTTGTCATTTAGTGAAAAAATGAATAAAACAATTGAAAAGTGTTTATATTATTTTAGAATTTACGAAAGAATGTAACGATGTTTGGAAAATTTATAGATACTCTCCATTATAAAATAAATTTTTTTGTAAAACTGCTGTAAAATAAAATGGGTTACCAAAATTTACCGACTCGAGAATAAAATTTCTGAATTTAATTGTATTGATTTTACAACGTGCTTTAAAAAAACTATGTCGCAGGTTACTTTTTCTCAAAGGATGGCGTATTATTCCTTGGCGAAAGTATCACTTTTTGCCTGCGTAC
Source organism: Medauroidea extradentata (assembly GCA_003012365.1). Classification (NCBI taxonomy): domain Eukaryota; kingdom Metazoa; phylum Arthropoda; class Insecta; order Phasmatodea; family Phasmatidae; genus Medauroidea; species Medauroidea extradentata. Next base: position 178,618 of record PNEQ01028002.1, read on the forward strand.
CAGGCGTTGTGTTATTGTCACTGCAACAGTTGTGTGCATTTTTTTTTGTAAACGGTGCATTCTAGGAGCTTGCTACAAGAATACCCTTTTCTTCATTACGAAGTACTGCTCGAATAGACATGAAATGTTCACAATGCCTGACAGCAAAATGTTTTTACTCAATATAAGTTTAGTCACCCCTATTATTTCCATGAAAGGGAAAAGTTTGAAGACTGAATTGCGGGTTAAAGATCTCAATAACACTTAATACCACATACATAATTGTAATTTAACTCATAGCCGTTTTCGGTATTTCGACCTAATACAATTTTTAATTCAACTTGCAAGGACTTATTGCTCCCTTAATACTAAGTTTAGATACTAGGTTCCCTTCTGCTTATTTCGCATGAGGATATATCTGCTGAAGATGGTCGGTTGAATTTAGATACATACTGTATATGTATACATAAACATATATATATGTATACATAAACATATATATATGTATACATAAACATATATATATGTATACATAAACATATATATGTATACATAAACGTATATATATGTATACATAAACATATATATATATTATACCTGGGGGCTGGTTTGAACCTCAGCGGGAACCTCTGAGGCACGGCTAAGCGAGGAAGATTCTGCAGGGGTTTACCATTGCCTTTTGCAGGAAGGTGAAGATGGGACAACAGTACATTCAGTCCTGAATCCGGGAAAGTAACAGTAAACTTTAAATTTCCTCCCCAGCCCGGAGTTGAACCTGTGACCCTTGAACCCACCGGTCAAGAGTATTAAACAATGAAGCAAGCGGTAGGTTTCGAAAATTAGAATACCGACAGTATTTACCTTGACAGAACCCTTTACTCGCTTCAAAGTCATTTTCCATCAACATTTTCTCATGAAAACAAATTTGCTTGACTTATAGATACAAAGTTATTATTTTTTAACTGTAAACTATTAATATGCAATTTTAAATTGGTAAAATGTCAGATATTGTTGCAAACGGTACCTTACCGTGTCCCAATATAACCAATTTAATAATTTAAACATAAAACATTTAAGTGTAATACTGGTTGACTACTATAATGTATACATCTTCATTTTAAAGAAACGCACTAAAGGGTAACAGAGAGAAATACCGCATCACAGACCCAAATCTGCAAATTTTAATAATGCCTCGTGCTACTGAAAAGCAATGGCAAAAATGCTACACTTTAGTGAACATTTAAAAAAAAAATGTAGTCTAGGCCCAGATCCATTTCACCAATGGAGTGACAAAATATTATACTTATGCTTCGTGTAAGCTAACAAGCACAATTAAATGTGCAGGCCCCCTGGTAAAACCACACAGCAACTTGTAAGCTTTGTACTGAACACATATTACTATTTTCAGTAAATTATTTTAATTCAATATTTACCTGGACGAGTAACAGAATTCCCACTGTTCGTCGTTAAAATGCAAAAAATAATTATTAGATTATCGTATGAATGAACTTTTTTTATAAACTGTTATTTAGATTTTATTTAGTTTTGTGTCCTAGAAATGCAGTGAAACCTAGTTATTATAAATCCGACTAAACATTAATTTCATTAATATAAATGTGTTTTATTTCCTCCTGGAATGAAGTAAGAGTTAAAATTATAACATAAAATGGCTAAATAAAAATTATTTTAAACATAAAACAATAAGTTTACTAAGTCGTGGTTGTAGTACGAATGGTTGTATTTTTTAGATAAACAGCTGTATTTTCAGAACTGTTTGAGTCCTTTCTAACACCTGTTAATACAAACCTCATTACTACAAACTGCAAGCCTTTAAGTCCATCCAGGTCTCTATTAAACATATCCCAATGTAGTTATATTCTATCATCTCACATTACACAGTTGAGTGCCTTTAAAATTCAACTGCCTTAGTAGTGTAGCGTACGAAATCCGTTTGTTCGTGACAGTTTACGGGAAAATTGTGACACATGCCGCAGCAGTAAGTCAGTTAAAGGCTTTTCAAAGTAAAGTGGATATTTTTTAAGCTGTGGTTCCTTATTTCCTTTCCGCAAATTTACTTGGTTCTGTCACGTATTAAAGAAATAAACACATTGTAAGTATTTCACCCTTTACTTAAAATTAAAGCCTGATGCCTCAATAAAGTAAAATATTTTTTTATTATTGTTCTAGAAATGATGGTATGAAAAGTGCTAACTTTACTGTGAACTTCCTAACCATGCGACTCGAGAATTAGGAGTGTACATTTCATTGGACAGCGTTAATAAACACAACCTTTAGTTGGCTGGCTTAATTTATGATTCTGAAATCATAGTGAATTTGGTACTGTTGTACTACGTATATATATTTTTACACACAGTGTACAGTGTGAAAAATGAGATTTTGAACATTATACCAAATGAACTACATCTTAATATTCAATTGACATACATAACCTAACTTCGCTAGCCAAGCTTCTAGCATTACAAAATAAAGCACATAAAAAGGCAAAACTATTAAATGGGGCATTATATACCTTTGCCTAGGTAACAATTGCATTTTAAAAACACATAACAAGTTTGACAGATATTTCGTGTTCCATGGCGCCAATATCTTCTTCAAACCCATATCGTATCACATGGCACATCATCTGCGCTTCACAGCCATCTGCGTCTCGCGACCATCGGAAAACGAGCTGGCATCACATCCTGTTTGGCCGACTGTGTTGCTTTACTGCCAGTATCACTCCAATGAGAAAGCCCCATTCCTAAACCTTCCCCCGCCACTTCAAGGCGAAGATATACAGGAACGGCTTACCAGTCTTCGCCCGCCGACTGCACGACGCGTTGCTGTTCTCGGTGTGGAGGAAGAAGGTGGTTGGTGAAGGAAGAGAAGGGGATGGGAGATTACGAATTAATTATGGCGGCCGTGCATCACCCTCGGTTAACGTCCGCACCCCGCCAGGGAACATGCTGCTAGCGGTCACACCATTACCTCAGCACTAAACATCCCTAGAGACAAGCCAGCACTGCTACTGCTTCATTACAAACACCACATACTCTGCTTTGCACCGTTCCGCCATTATTTTTCTACCCTCGCACAAGTATACACGGATAGTGAATATTTTCTCTCCGTGCGCATTTATGTTTTGTCCACAGTTGTGAACGAAACATGCCTGCGTGCAATTGTAGCCGGCCGGAAGAGGCTGTGTACCGATTAACGTAAGTTGAATAATGTTCGAAATATTCCGGCCTTGCAAGTAGTAAATAATTGCTTGGGGGCATGTGCATTCTCGTGTAGTATCTGTCACCAAGAAGGATTGTACACAATAATACTACAAGATGATATTAACGAGACATGTCTCTGCAGTTTGTTAGTCTGATGTTAGTCCGATTACGACACAGGAAATTACTTCAAATAATTTAGATACTGAAATTTTGAATATTATATGGCTGTTATGAGCAGCATTTGTTGTGGTCAATTACTGGTAGTGCTAGGAGTACCTTGGTGAACGAGATGTTACCTCGTTAGCTTTTCGCCACTGAAACATGTGTTCAATTCCCAGAGGAGACAAATTCAGCCTTTACATGCTGGGAATATTTTTCTCACTGTCACTTCAACAAGTAACCATACTTATCTGCTGTATATTACATGCCACTCCATGGTTGCTATAATAGCTGTATACACTTAGCAACTTCCGAATTTCATTTTGTTGTGTCAGTTTAGTGTGATGTCTTATTGCTTGAGTATGTAGAGTGAGTGAGAGGATTTGGTAAGTGCTTTACATCGAGGTCTTCAGCGCTGGTGAGGGGTGACATGAGGTGAGAATGGAGCAGCGCCGGAATGAAAGGGCGGGGGAAAAGGAGATCCCCGAGAAAACCCGCCGACCAGAGGCATCATCCGGCACGATTCCCACATGCGAAAATCCGGGGACCGACCCTGCTGGGAATCGAACCCGGATTGCCTTGGTGGGAGTTGAGCATGTGGAATTTTTTTTTTTGGGGGGGGGGGCTATGACTACTGTACATGTAGTATTTAATCTTAGTTTCTTACAAAGAGTCTATTACTAGGACGATTGTGACCAAATTAACAGAGTTAAACGATACCACTACTTGAAATTTCAACATAATAGTGTATGTCATTTTGTTAGACGATTTAGTATTAATTGATAGATAAGATTTATTTATATGTTTTACAGAATCTAAGTCTATGGATAGTTTTAATAATACTTAGCCAAAGCTGAATATAAATTTAAAATGTATGTTTATAGATTTTATTGTAATGCTAACATATAATTTCTGAACAAGATACATATTTTCACATGATAATAACTAATTTAAGAAAATGTTGTGTACGACCGAAAAATTAACACACAGACAATTAAAGTTATTCTTTAATATTAATGCCTTCAGCTTTATTCTAGGATGCTAATTATATTATTTGGAAGCATTTCGATCTGCAACTTAAACCCAACCAAATTAAGTCCTAAAATGCTGCCCACATTTGTAACATATTTGGGATTCTTTAGTAAAAATATACATACATTTTGAATAATGAACAAAGGGTGAACTAAACACGCAATGATAAACTCAGCTTTGTACGTAGTATATGTGTACTAATTTGGTGAAGTTCTGAAAAATATTTCCTAATATATGTAATACTATGCTAAATATATAAAAGTAGCCAACATTTTGAAAATATGGACACAGGATGAACGAAATGTACAAAAGTCAAGTCAACTTTGTATGTACTGTATGTGTACCAATTTTGATGAAATTGTAAAGTACTGTCCCTTAGATATATAGCTTGATCAAAAGATGTTGAAATGGCCGCCAAATCGAAAATATGAACACGGCGTAAACTAAATATGTAAAAGACAAGTCAGATTACAAATTACTATACGTGTACAAAGTTTGATGAATTTCGGTCCACTGGTTCAAAAATTTTAGGGGACACACACACACATATGGACACACACCTGCACGTACACGCAAACAGCCATACACACAGTAATCCAGAAAGAAAGACAGGAAGGTCATCTCATAAACATACTTTTTCCTTCGGAAACTACTGTGTGTTCTACTTAATGTAATTAGCACTGAATTAGGCACAATGTGCACTCTTCCAACTTCGTGTCATTGTATACAGAACAACAGTCCAAATAAAAGTGCCAGTGTGTCTATAACACTGACCACGAGACTTTGCTATGACAATTTATCTTTCAAGCCTGATGACAGCCGACAACGTGAGCGTGTCTGTGGAGTGGCTTACATTTGCGTCATATAGTTAAGTGTATCGATAGTGTTTTACGTCCACATCTGGCAACTCAAGAACTGTTTCACGCAAACCAAAGAGTGTACGTTGCGCAACGTGAGTATGCCTTTGAAACTTTTTTCTAATTTCTAATCAATCTGTGCAGCTGACATTCCGTCCTATTTTCCATAAAGTTATCGCCCAATGTTAATACCTATGAAAGGTAAAAGAAAAAGGTTAAGCCAAATTTAGCACTGTTTTCAGAATAATTATATCAAATTCAGGATACTCTTAAAGAGCTTTGATGATTTGATTTGTTAGTATAAACATATACACATATTACGATTTTGTTGTATTTAATAAAATGTATTTAGAACAAAGAATATTTCTTATCCTATATACCAGAACAAATTTACAGTACGTTAACTCACTATTGTCTTCACATGTTTAATTTCCCTTGACACTTATTTTTTTATCTGTATTTTAGAATGGATTCATTTAAGCAGTTGTTAGGACTTAAACATGATGTTATGATAAGATCGAACCCAATGTTAACTCGTGAATATTATAGATTTTGTGTTTGTGAGAGGAAGGTATTACTCTTATCCACGCAATATTTTATACTATTAATTTAGGGGGCGTGATACATAAATCGACAATAATAAATTCATAATAATTTGAAACTCATTCTACTGGACAAAGGAATATCACTCCTAAAAAAAAGTTTCTGCCAACTTCGTGAGAAAATATGTTAATGATATGATACGTTTCTGGTTAACAATTTATAGAGACATGCAGATTTTGTCATTATTGTTTGGCGATAGTCTAGGATCTACTTGTATATACACGCCTTAACATACTCTGTGACGTTACTAGCTCCGGGCCTTGGTATCGTTGTGTGGCTGCATTTGCGGACAGCGAGTATCTTTACAATTCACCTTATGCCATTGGTTGAACCACGCGTCACATAAACTGCCGACCAATAGCAGAAGACAGATGAACACACAGTAACTTGGAGTCCAATCTGCTGTCAGATAATAACGATTATACAGCAGGTCTCTGAACTATTTACTACGCTGCTAATGTTAATCTTTGAATAGCATATGGCTGTAATGAACAATATATGCTGAGTGTAGTTACGAGTATTGTCAGTAGCTCTATCACCGAGAAGTTAGTCCATTGGATTCCCACGCCAAGCGGGCACGGGTTCGATTTCAGCAGAGACCAGTTTTGTTTTTACATCGTGGCTTTAACTAAGGCGCTATCACCGAGAATCGTTCAAAGACAATATTAGAAAATCGCAGTGAAAACGCGAAGCACGTTACTTGATATCAGCTGCCGCAGATACGAGCGCTGATCCTTCTGCATTGACGCATTGCTTTTTGAACAGTTTTAGTTTTACATGTAGGTTAGTTACAAATTTCAATGTAATTGTGGTCTTGCACTTCACACTTACTCTTTTAAGGATTAATTGGATAAGTTCAGCTTAAAATTATTAATACTAATGCGTTTTTCTTTTTCTTTGTTGTGGGAAACAATAAGTCTAGTACCTAATACAAAAAATATGTTATTCCATTTTCCATTTTTTTTCTTTTTACTTTCATTTGTGATTTTTAATTTCTCGAGTTTTTCCAGCTCACGCCGTAAGTAACATGTCTTGCTCTTTAACAATGTTAAAAGGCTGTAGTTTCTACGATATTTGTATCGTTTCCAAATCCAACAACATAACTTCTCTACTATGTGACACTCCTCGGAGGCAACAGCTGCACCTGTGTTTCTCAGTTCGGCAGACAAACTTCGCTTTGCAAAGAATGTTGAACTGAAAGGAAAGTTTTGAAATAGGTACGTGCCAGTTTGGCTGTCGGCGGTAGAAGTAACAATGTGGTATGTTGCTTCCTCTACACAACAATTTGTTGCGTATCCAGAGAAGAATGTTGTAGTAACACTCAAAATGGTACAGACAACAAAACTGGACTGATCCTTACCTTAACATAATTACGGTACTTAGAGCAATACTCAGAGGAAAACAAAATTTTGCTTACACACAAATTGTGCCGTAGTACGCAAGTGAATTTTTTTTTCGGTGTCGCATGACAATTGTATAAAAGATAAGTTTATACACAGTATCCTATGTAGTGTGTTCATCACCAGGTCACTTGCTAGAGCACTCGCCTCTCACCAAGGCGATCTAGGTTCGATTCCTGATGGGGCAGGTCCCTTGATTTTCGCAAGTGGGAATCGTGGCGGACGATGCCGCTGGTCGGCGGTTTTTATCAGGGTAGAGTCTACTCCCGTTTCCTCCACCGCTCTCCTTCCAATATAGGGCCTCATTTTATGCCATCCTTTGGAGCTTGTGGGCACCCAGTGATAAGCGTGTATTGGCCTGGTCCTCATGAGATATTTACTTGATTGTTTTTAGTAACTTTTACGTGGCCTTGATCAAGGCCTTGGTAAATGTACGCTTGGGAAAGGGAGAGGCAGTCATTGAAGGACTGCTTAAGGAAGCATCTCAGCATTTTTCTGGAGTGATTTCGGGAAACCCTGGAAGACCGAAATCAGATTAGCCGGAGTTGGAGATCGAACCCAGGGCCTCGCCTATGAGAGGCGAGTATGTTACCACTGCTCCTCTACGCTCGTTTGGCAACAATGCCCTGAAGGGAACAACCCTAAGGTGCAGACTCAGCCTGTCCGACGTGCGATCTGTGCAGAACGAATCGCAGCAGCAGATGCAGCAGATGCAGCAGCAGGTGGGCGTGGCGGCGCAGCACGGCGAGTGGCGGGACGTCATCGTGGCGGTCGTGCCGTCGGAGCAGCTGACGCAGCGCGTGTCCTACCTCATCAAGGGCTTGGAGCCGCTGACGCAATACGAGGCCAAGGTGCAGGCTCGCAACAGGTTCGGCTGGGGCCGCGAGTCCCAGGCTTTCCAGTTCGCCACCCGCAGCGAAGGTACGTCACGTCGTCCACCCTTAGTCACGCCCTTCCCTCACTTTGGCCCGCCAGGAACAACTGAGGCCGTGTTCCAACTGACTTATCCTGTTAACTGAAAGTTCATTTGTTGCCAGTTTTACTTTATGTAAATGACGTATTTTATAGTTTGTAAACTTCGTTCATTAGTAAGATTACTAAATTCTTGCTGGAGCTGAATTGTTGGTCCTTGGAATGACAGCCCTTCAGATTTGTTAGGTTAGTTTACATTATGTTAGGTTAGGTCAAGTTGAGTTACGTTTTGTTGGGTTATGTTATTTAAAGTTACGTTAAGGGGCTACAAATCAGACATGTCTTTTAAATACACCACTGCCATAAAAATTCTTAAAGGCTGCCCTTCCAGTGGTTTTTCAAATAAACGGCTACCAGAAGATCTAGCATGGCTAATCTTCCAATGAGCAAAAATTCGGTCTTCTCTTTATTCTTAAGGACTAATTATTTATTTCTAATTAACAAACTAACAAGTACCAATTTTAAATGGCTAACTAAAATATTTATATAAACTAATAGACATTTACTAAATTACTGATTTTTAAACTTGTTACTAAATAACTAAGTGTTTAACGGGCTTAATTATTAGTCACGAAGTCCTTAGCTACGAATCACCATTTCGAAAACTGGCCAATTAAAATCCGATAAACGGTCCGCCGTTGATGTGTTTTTAGTGTACCCAGGATCTCATGCAGAGTAGGTACTAGATTGTTCCGTTGTTCTTACCGGAATGTGCTTCATGTGGCAAACCTTGGGTGTTTGCCTCTGTCCGAAGGCTGCTTCGAACAATTCTATCCGCCTGCATTCTGCGTTTGTCAGTGCCGAGATGTTAACTGCTCATGCCCTGTTCCCGTGTTTCCTATTTTATTGATGTAAATTATTTCTTGAGTCAAATAATGCGTAGCATATTATTAACGTGTTAATTTGCCAACATTACAAAATTGTTATGTTACATAAAAACTGCTTAAACGGACATGATACGTAATTGAGCGCTAAAAGCATCAATTTAATATGGTAGGTTTTTCGAAGTAAACTTGCAAATATAAAAAAAAAAAAAAAAAAAAAATAACAAACAGCAAACGTAGCCACCGGTTTTTGCCGACTTTCTGAGCAAAATGTTTCTCGTGTAACGTTTTTCTGAAGTACAATATCTGGCTCCGAAATCGCGTACTTTTAATTTCGGCGCTTAAGATCACGCTTAACAAATGAATCATTCTGGGTAAATGTTTGCTGATGAGGATGGCAACTATAATTATCTAGGCTTGTTGCTTCCTAGTTTTCCCATATTGACTTTCAAAAACTTGCCAAATTTAATTGGAGGTAATAGTGTTTATTTAAATATTTAAAACTAAATGCATTATTCGGCAAAAAATTTTATTTAAATTCATGGAATGAAAAATGTGTTTAAAATAAGTGACGTCGTGTAAATTTCACACGTATTTCGAAATTTGGCATGGACTGAAACAAAGGTGTTTAAAGTTAAATGACGTCTTGAAAATCACTTATATACTGAGAAACTCTGGCCTGCGCTTAAGATATTTTCTACATTATTAAACAAACTTCAGATATATTAACTTATAATTTTCTCCCTGAAATTTTTAATAATATTATTGTTATTGTTTTAATGTTTATTTATTTCTTAAAAGTTTCAACAAACTTTGCTTCTGCTAGGTGTAATTAAAAAAATAAATACCACTCCACTAGAAGCCGTCAACAACTAATAATGTTTTACTACTAAATCTGAAGATAAGTTTTCTAGTTATTTTTAACACGATTCGCTTTAGATTTGATAATTATTTTTCTATCTAAGCGCAAACAAATCAGAAATTGGACAATGTAGGCTGATCTGATTTTGTACGTTAATGTTTAATTAATAACCATTATGAAACCAATTAATTAAAACAGTGTTTCGTGTTTCGATATTATTCACACATTGAAAATAATAATAATAGTATCCGCAAACAAAGCATGTTTTTAATTGTTGATTTTGATTAACTTGCGTAAAAACATTCGATCATTTAAAACGTAGAGAATATTATGAAACGTAAACACCCACGGTAAAAATTTGCAACGTTACACTAATTAGATTTTGTGTTAAATATGTATCGTTGTTTTCCGAGATATCTGCCATTATTGAAAATAACATGAGGTTTTCTTCAACTTTTTAATATTTCATTAATTCTAGTTAAGGGTTTATGTAGCAACCATGATTCAGTTGGCTAGTAAACTAAATGTTCTTTGTACTACAAATGGTTTGTATCTCTAAATGTTGATGTTAATGTATATAATTTACTTTCACCTTATAATAATTCTAAGTGTGTGTGATCTCATGTTGCATGCACAGAAAGCTCACTGTACGAGCCTTCTCCGGAACCCGCAATTTACGAAGGTCAGTACAAATAGCTCTTTAATTTTTACAGTTTTTTTATGAACTGGTAGGGAAACTATATTGTAGGAAAATATTTCCTAACATATTTTAATTCTGGCGAGAGGTACTGTCTGCACATAAATGTTATTAAAAATAAATAACTGTGTATGCCTGTAAGAGTGCTCTCAATTAAAATATATGCCTACATTATTTTACATTCGCAGAAAATTAAACTTCCCAAACTTGAAAATGGGATTTTTTGCCAAGTAGCAATTTTATCAACGGGGGTTTATGTAGATAGCACTAAGCGGTAGTACGCTTTACTTTCAAGTAAAAACTTAAAAAACAATTTTTAAAAATAATAAGGGCTTGAAACCACAAAATCTACAAAATTGGATAACTATCATTTTTATAATTATTTTAATATAATTTTTATTTGAAAATAATTATAACATCCGTTAACCTCTCGCGCAGAGATTTTCGGGTAGTAAATTATCTCGAAGATTATTATGATGCCTTCGGCGGTCTGCCACCCTCACTTGGGGCGCTTATTGCAACATTTCTAAACAACTAGTCAGAAACACACTGAGCTAAACTGCGGTTCTCTGTCACGAACTGTTTAAAGTGCCGACTCGTAGTCATCGCGGAGCTCAAACTGAAGACGTCATGCAGTAACAGCCTGTCTCGTTTTTTCTAACTTTTAAGGCCCTCTAACACGATCAAATATTGTTTCTAATTTCTTGAACATAATTTCTTGAATGTCATATGACGCCATGTTGACGTCATAACCGAGGCTATTTTATCTTTCAATTTATTTAATGTCTTGAATTTCTTCAAAGATTAATGTTTCAAACATGATAGAAATTTTCTTGTATCAAAATATTTAAGAACAGAGAAGATATTTTATCTGAGAGCATTAGTTCTAATGGGACAGAATAAACGTACTTTACTATTTTGGACATATGCGCCATTGCAATATTATGTCGTCCTTGAAATGTTAGTATCTGACATCATTAATTCTAATGGGACAGAATAAACGTACTGTACTATTTTGGACACACGTCATTGCAATATTATGTCCTCCTTGAAATGTTAGTATGAAACAAAGAAAAAGCAAACAAAAAAAAAAAAAGGGAAACCAGTCTAGTTTGGCTGTAGTCAACACATCCATAGACCAAAACAACAGAACATGAAATATTCTATAATGAATTAGTCACACAACCAGCAAAAAAAATTAACGGTCCCAAAAGTAAAGACGAAAGACAAAACAAAATAATGTGTAAAACTCAGGACACCACAATAAGACAGCGCAGACAATAATGAGACGAAGACAATGTTGGTCACAAGACAGGATAACAACGACGACGTCACACACAATAGTTTAGAAGACACAACGATGAAGACACAAAAGAACACAATATATTTCTTAACACAAACTTTTCATGACATTTTAGGAACTGACATCTGCTCCCGTCTTCAGGTGAAGTAAGAGTGAAAACTGGTAATAATTTGGCAGTATTTATAGTCTGCAGTCTGCTCCTAGCGCTATCAATGACGGTCAAGTCGGCCAATCAAGAGAGTGCTTGATCAATTAAATGATATTGTCACCGACTGGATTTCCATACCAAAAAACTGGATTGGCTGGAATCTTGCACGCTAGTTCAGTGCTTAGCTCTTCGTGGCGATGTGGCATTTGATATGCGCTTCAAAATTGTCCTTATAGCCCTGTCGTTTCTGAACCTCTAACTCGCAGATAGGTGGCGCGCTTACTATAGAAGTAATAAGCTCTGGTAAGAACGATATGAGGTGAATACGGATCAATGCTAGAGTGCAGTGGCAGAGGAAAGCAAGTTCCTTTATAAATCCTACAGTTTGACGGTGCTGTGCACCACTGTTATAACCACGGTCGTAGAAGAACAGGTCTGGACACTCGCCTGGATATTTAACCCCCTTGTTGTTTGGCTGTAGTTCACCAAGTTACCGAGTATATTGTGTTTTATTGGCGATGATGTTACGGCGGTCGGACTAAACGCCGCCCACTTCCTTTCCGCTAAGATAAACAATTTATCAAAACGTATTTTTTTATCAATTTATGAAATACTTTCCTCACTAACAATTTTAAGAAAAGGCTCCAGAAATCTTTATTTACTTTATAAATTTAACAATGGAAAAAAGTGGGCGGAGTTTGAGTCCAACCGCCCGGAAAACAGCGCCAAAAATTACGACATTCTCGGTAACTTGACGAACTACAGCCAAACAACAAGGGGGTCAAGCAAAATACATTGGTATGGCGAGTGTCCAGACCTGTTCTTCTACGACCGTGGCCGAAACTATAGACCTCTTTCGAATGACAACCCACTGCTCATCAATGCTTTCTCTATGGGGATAGCAGTTGGTTGTCATTCGAAAGAAGTTTATAATATCGGCCCTTAGAAGCGACCTCCAAGGGAATAGAAACCAAATCATCTCAGTGTGAGGCAAGTGGTCATATTTCTATGTCACATTAGCACTCTAGCGGAGGGAAGAACCTTCTCGGCAATAGACAGTTAGGGGAACTGAATCACTTCTTTTGACAATTCAACATTCTGTTGTACAGTCTACTTTACATCATGTTTTGAAGTGCTTAACTAAACGTAGTTATGCTATAGTAAACCAGGCAACAAAATCAATGTGTCGGTATAAATGCTGTTTAGAATATGGATACCACTATAAAATATCAGGAATAAAATATTATGAGCAAGTAATTAGCGTATTATTAAAAAATATAATGATGGTAAATGTTGGGTTAAGTTTTCACTGTAGTGAATTCGCAACAAGTCAGAAGCCGTATTTTTGTTTAAGTTCATCCAATAATTTAAAGATCATTTACTTTTAGGGAATGTAGCTGTACAAATACATAACTTTAATGTAAGCTTATCCCACTTTCGTTCATGGTTGACAACTATAAACGTTGTTATAGAACCTTTGAACTGTAACTAGAATACTTATTACTTTTTTCAGAGCCAGAAGCAAGGGATCTGGGCATGAGAGCGTACAGCAGTGGTGCCACAACCTCCGAGACACATGGACTTATGTTGGCAGCTCTTGTGGTGATAGCACGGACGCTGGCAATTAGGTTTGTATCAACGCTAATATTTCCTTTAAGCTGAAATGAAGTTAAACAACTCAACACGATGTAATAATGACAGCTCACTTGTTCCTTCTCCCCATTTCAGCTTCACTCACCATGTAATAA
>PNEQ01028002.1:192522-210013 GCA_003012365.1 Medauroidea extradentata
TATATATATATATATATATATATATATATATATATATATATATATATATATATATATATATATATATATATATATATATATATATGGCAAAAAGCGAACAAAATACTTTTTTTTTCCCTTCAAATTTTCGCTTATAAAGGGATTGAACACTAAATATATATATATATATTTTTTGTTATTTCATTGAGAACCGAAACATGTTTTGATTGCTGCCGGTGATAAACGCCAACTTGTTTACACATACGAAAATTTATTATTATATTATTTATGTGATGATCATATTTGAATTCCGTAGACGTGCTTAGTTTCATTTTATATTTTTAAGCATACAGTAATATATTTTACTACACTGCGTGTTCGTAGCAGTAGCAGCTGCTTTAAATAAACGCATGCATATTAAACCACTGACAAATTCTTAAGCACGGGATGGAACACAAGCGAGGTGAAGCAGTGGTAAAACACTCGCCTCGCATTCGGGAGGATCCGGAGTCGATTCCCGGCTCCGGACCTCCTGATTTCGGATTTCCAGGGTTTTCCGAAATCACTCCAGGCGAATACTGAGAGGGTTCCTTAAACAGGCCCTGGCCGACTCCTTCCCCTTTCCCCCCGTGTACATTTACTATGGTTAATTATACTACAGGTTAGGTTAGAAAGGTCAGCGTTAAAAGTTTGGCACAAGGAAAATTTCTGCCGCTTGAGCGCTGGTGTCGGTAAGGGCTGTAATCTGACCAATCGCAGAACTTTCCAGACTTTTAAAATACATTAGGTTGATAATTTGAAACGGGAAATTGGTTTCTATTCAATTGTAAAATTAAGTTAAACAACTTCTATCATTGCAAAGCCCACTTAAATTTAATTTTACTGCGATTTCATATTTGTCTGGTCCCTTAGCGATGACAGCGAAACTATCGGCAGAAATGTTTCCTGTTCCAAACTCTCCCATATGAAAACACATTTTCTATCTAACCTGTAGTAGAATTAATCTTACCTCTACCAAGACCGTGATGGTTGAGGGCACGTAAAACCAAATAAATAATACGAGAAAATTATTTTTAAAATACATCAGAATAGGCGATAAAATTAATTACGAAGAACGAACTGTAAGGCATTCTTGCATAACGTTTTACGATGAATAAAATAAGTAAATATCGTATTGGGAGGATACTCGAGAGCCAGGATATTACACACACCCGGATGCACACTCACGGCTGTATTCCCTGGGCATCTACTTGTCCTCAAGTATAACATGAGATGAGGCCCTACAATGGCGAGGTGCCGGAATGGGTGTGGCGGGGAGAAACGGGAGATCCCCGAGAAAACCCGCCGAGCAGCGACATCGTCCAGCAGGATCCCCACATGCGAAAATCCAGCGCCCAGATCAAATCAGAGGGAGGCGAGTCGCCTAACCACTCCGCCCCTGCGGTCTCTTCACACTTTGAAAATAAATAAAACGCTAGTTAAATGTTTTTATGTAACGGCATTAGTCCGCAATGAGCTTCAGGCGTTCACAGTTCCCGTTGATTCTAAATCCCGGTACACACCATCCATAATCCAGCACCTAATTCCGTATCTAATACAGTACAAGTAGCACTGCGACAGTGTGTACCGCAACTACGCTGGTTCTAGACAGAATTCCGTACTTAATTTCACAGATACAACCCGTCCTATTTTTCATCGTAGTATATATTCACGCTCATGCGCAATGCACAATTTTCAGTCACCGCGCATTAGAGTTACGCAAGCAGGGTTGCCAATATTCTTTGAATAGAAATAAAATTCTTGTTTCCTACTGAACACACGACCGTCTGATGTTTCAAAACCTAAATAACACAAGATAGTTTTACTTATTTGGCAACTACGTGTAAGTCTTTTTATGAAATAGCTATCGGAAATTTTACTGTTGTAATTTGTGGAACATAACAACCATCATCACAAATATATTTTTCTCCTATATGTACCGAGCATAGCATTAAACGGTGATAGTGTGTACACAACATAGACGTTTAGCTACAGAATTCTGTAATGAAATCTCAGTCGACTTTTATGAACAGAATTAAGTAAGGAATTGAGTAGAGAATTAAGGATAGTGTTCACCGGGCTGTATCGGCATACATGCACGTGGCTGGCACGGGACGTAACTGGGGCAGCGACAACAGTCACCTCCCGTGTCGCTTGATATTCTCGTCACGTCGTATCATGTGGGAGGTGCCGATAAGACCCTTCGATGTGAGTCGCGCCTTCCGCTCTCCTCGCATCAAAATTCATCGTTCCCTCAACGCGACAAGACCTGATCGGAAGGGAAAACACCGACCCACTTTAAACCGATGTCAAGTTAAGGTCGCCGCCTGGGTGAAATTAATTTGTGCTTTCCAGGCCTGGCAATGCTGAAGCATTAAGGATGACACACCGTGTGTATCACGCTTCCCCCTAGCCTCTATAGGCGCAAGTCACTGAACTGGCGTGGAATTTTCTCGATGACAACTTGCCTCAATGAGGCATTCAATCATTTTATGATAAAGTATTCATGATAAAGCTGAATTGTACATACATAAAAAGTTTTAAATGCTCTGCGTTTAGAATTGTATGGCCAAAAATAAACACAGAAACCAGTGGGGTCTCGATAGTTGTTGGCAGGGAGGGCACAAGTTGCCAATTACTGTACACTCCTGTGAACGCGTCGCCGATTACCAATGATTAGAGGTACGTAAATTTCGCAGATACATTCCAGGTCAGGTTGAACGCCAATATTGTATATTTCTTTGTCGTGTAAGTGACTTGCTGGCGGGTTGTCACGAAACACGTTTGAGTACTGCAAGCCAGTAGTAAATAAGAAAATAATGCGAAGTGCTATCGCTTGCTACCTGCTTGTACGGTTATAAGCCAATAGATAATGGATTGTGGCCAGTGGTTGCATAGGACTGACAAGTCTAGGCTGCTGCCAGATGAATCCGCGAAATTGACGTACCTCTACCAATGATCATGAAATATGTACTGGCTACCTATTGTTAGGGACCCTTGTTTTCCGCGAAAAGAATTTTGCCACAGTTTGTTTCAGTGACTTACGTGCACATCTGCAATTCTGCTTCCCAGTTATTGGCAGCGCGTCTATGCGAAGAGCCGTATCTCATTTGACTGAGCTAATTAACAATAACATTCATTCAACGCCACACGTCTGTGATTTGCCGGAAGAAGCCCAATGCTCTTGAGAGCTAAAATATCCAATCACTGACCACGAAGCAGAACTGCAGATGTGCACGTAAGGCACCGAAACAAAGTGAGGCAAAATTCTTTTCGCGAAAAACAAGGGTCCCTACCTATTGTGTTGTGAGCAGTCAGTAACAAGCTGCACCTACATACCAGCGTGTCAGTGGCTGTAGCGTCAACAAGCGCACAATCTTATACAGTTCTCTGCAACATGTGCCCTATCTGGCAACAACCCTAGAGTGGCCACTGACAGAAACACCCATTTTCGCCGTTTTCAGAAGCGTAAGGATAAACTTTAGAGATAAATGAAGAATCTCAAATGTATGTGCATGTGTGTAATGTTCTTTGAAAGTTTATCATAAGCAGACACAAGCGACGCACGCGGAGTATTTTTCCAATAATCTTTTAACGGTCGAAACTATGCACACTGCTTGGATTCCTGGCCAGGCGGTCACATTTAGCCAAAAATTGTACTGGAACTTTTATATTTCTTCCTTTTTAATTTTGAGTTGCTGTTGGAATTTGTACTCTATTTTGTTTAGTTTAGTATTTTCATACTCTGTGCATGTTGCGCGCGTTTCTTTACCGGATTAAAAATTATAAATGCCAAAAAACCGTTTCAAAGACATGAATATCATATCAAATGTCAGAAAAATCTCATTTTTCGCAAGATACTGAAAAAAAATTACTCTTTAGACTACAAAGTGACATTTTTTTTAATAAATGAAACCTATGGTGTACTGAAAAAGTTGCGAATGTGAATGCCAAGTATACTTTCATAGCCGTCTTTCTATGCTAGATAATTTCCAGCTGCAATTTTACTCGTTTATATTTGCAGTCGTATTTTTCAGTACAATGTCACGAATTTGTAAGGTTTAATGGTCTGATTTAAACGATGCCAATTATCACGGTGCAACATTTGAATAGCGTAACTTTTTAAAAATAAGAATACACATTTTTTTACAAAACGTTTAAACTACACCAACATAAAAAAAATGAAGACTTCTGAAATTTCAAGCTAGTGAATAAGTCAGCGGGCAAAGTAAATAATTAATTTCATTTTTGAACAATTTTTGGAATGCGGGTGAAACATTTTCATGGATGTACACTACTGCGAGTGACTTTTGTTGAGTCGCAGAATGTTCACAGTAAAAGAGAACAATTAAATACTATTAAATTAAAAATTTTATCATATTTGAGGGGAAAGGAATATTTTGCGAGTTCAGTTAACTGCTTGTTAGAATTCACTATCCTGTGTGTAGTCAAGTCCCCAACCATTAGTCCATTATCCACTCCTCACTGTGATAGACAATAAACGAATATATGGGGCTTGAGTGTGTATAGGACAGTGGATTCTAACATACAGGTCATCGAACTCACGAAATACGCCTTTCTCTAAATATTTGTTGTCAGCGAATGTAGGTATTTTGGATAGAGGTGATGATTTATAGCGGGAATACTTAACTGTTAGCTAGATTTCAACATACGTTCAGCATTTCAGAATATTTGTTTACGCTACTGGATTTCGTCTGTACATGGGACCGTAGCCCTATTTGACAGTGCCTGTAATATTTGAAACCTGTGATTGGTATATAGACAGCTATTTCATGTCGGTCAGCTATCATCCAGTCGTATATGCTGCAAATATGTAACCTTTTTCCAAGGATATTAGTCCAGTCACCCTGGGGTTACCAAGAAGAAGGTCCGAAGTTGTTAATTATATTTTAATATGTTGTACGTGGAAAGTCTGCAGCCAATGTTTCCAATTCGAGAACCCTGTAAGAACTTCAGGGCTGCCGAAAAACTTCGAAATTTTTGGACCTTTATTTTTTAGTTTTTTTTTTTTCCTTAGAGCTCCTGATTGACGCGTTCTAGCCACAAAACAATACATTACAAATGTGAAAGAGCATTAAATTAACTACAATTTACTTCGGTTAAAGGTGTTTTTTTTTACGAAATACATGCTAAGATATAATGTTTCAAAAGTTTCAAAAAAATTTTTAAAGTAACGAAAAAGTGCGAAAAATTAAGGTTTTTCCGTAAGTAACATTCATCTTTCAACATTTCTATATGTATAATAATAGAAATAGTGGTAGGTGTCTCTAAATTGATCAATTTAGCACCAGTCTTTCTCTCATTTTTCGTCTAGACGTTCTTTCGGGCGATTGCTTCGTTCGTTAAAAGACTGAATTCCTGGGTAACATAATGTTTGATACTTTAATAATACATAAATCCCGTTCAGTATTACAACTGTACAAGTGTACAGTACAGCTAACGATAATACCGTTGCACTGTTTTCATTTTATAACAATTACACAAGATGGCCGACTTTAGAACACTACTAGCGCTTGTGATGTTGCGCTTTTATTCCCATCGCTGCTCACTATTTTAAGGTAATTTACTGGTATTAACCGCAATAGATTATTGTGGCAATCATTTTGTCCAATTCCGAGTGTCGTCGTTAGTTCTCTTTAGTGAGAAAGATATGCGCAAGGGCAAGAAGTCAGTGTTGTACGAAGAATTCATTCCTGTACAGGAAGACGATCTTGGCAGCCGAAAATATACAGTAATTGATGGTGGTTATTTGCTGTATAAAGTTGTATGGGGTAAGACTATATCACCCACATTCGAGTTAGTGTGCAAGAACTATGTGGACTTTGTTAAAAACCACTTTGGCTGTAATGCCATAGTAGTATTCGATGGACACCCTACTGATGTCGTTTCTCAGGGCACGAAAGCAGCTGAACGATATCGCCGGATTTTGCTGCATGCAATCGCCCACAAAAGTTGTACTTTTCTTAACAACTGCTGTTACACTGTCACAATAAAAATGTCTGTCCAATGACACTAACAAGGGAAACATTATTTCAATACTGATTACTGAAATGGAAGCAAAGGGTATCGAGGTTGCAGGCAAAGGAAGATGCTGATGTCGTGATAGTGAAAACTGCAATATCTACTGCTGCTGACGTTGATAGTGTTACTATCACAGGTGAAGACAACGATCTATTGGTATAGTTGACTGCGTTAGGATCTTCTCAAAATACCTTTTTTTTTACATAAGAGTCGAAGAGGTAACGCCCCCAGTGTGTTGTACTCGTCAGCTTTTTGCAAGTACAATACTCAGGATATTATCTTCCTTTATGCAGCAAAAGACTGTGGCACTACATCGAACCCATTTGTAAAAGGGAAGAATAAAGTTTTCACTATTATGAGAAAAACAGTTCTTTGTGTGACATTGTCAGTGTTTTCACGGATGACGCAGCAACACCACGCCAAATTTCGGAAGCAGGGGAAAAATTTCTTGTGACACTGTATGGTTGAAACGTGGATACAGATACTCTGAACGATCTTCGCTCCAGAATATTTTCCAACACCGTGGTGAAATCTAATTTCCACCTTGCCAGATTGCCCCCTACACGAGACATTGCCTGGTACCATTATGTTCGTGCCTATCTGCAAGTGCAAACGTGGCTGGGATATGAAAAGTTACCAACAGTTTGGAGATAGACTATAACTAAACGAGGGCTGATCCCCACAACAACGACCATGGATGCAGCTCCAGAAAAGTTACAGCAGATGAGGCAATGCAAGTGCTAGAAAGAATATAGTACCGGGGCCTGCATCTGCAAGAAATAGGACTCCGCAAACAACCTGCATTTTTGCTGCTTTCAGATATTTTGAATTTTTTTCATATTTTTTAAACCCTATATATCGGCACATATTTGGTTTATAAAAAACCTTTAAGCAGTGTAAACTGTAGGAAATTTAATGCTCTTTAACTTTTATTGTGGATGTTTTCGGCTAGAATGCGTCCTTTTGGTGTTGTAAGTAAAAAAAACTGAAAAAAAAAAAGTCCAACACTTTCGCAGTTTTTAGGCAGCCCTGAAGTTCGCACGGGGTTCTCAGATTGGAAAACTTGGATTCTACACCGCATGATACACACATAAACATATTAAAATATCTTTAACTTCGGGCCTTTTACCAGATAGAATGTACCTGGTGACAGGACTGTATGCTGGCCCAAGGAAATTTTCGCGATAAGCCTCACCTTTAATTATTAGTATACCAGCTTTTATTTTTGTTTGCACCAAATTATTTTGGTTTATTGTACAAGTCAACAATGCCGGGCAAGGTGGTGTAACGATAACCCATTTGAACGCGAATTCACGATGAACCGGGTTAAATTCCCGGCTATTGCCATTCTGATTTAGTTTTCCCCTGGTTTCCCGGAATCACTTTACGCGAATTCTGGGTTTGATCATTCACAATGGCCATGGCTGATTCCTCTCCTTAGTTCTGGCCCTTATGTCAAGTTGTGCATCTTAATTGAGGAGAAAACTTTCAAAACCAGACAAGTCCACAAAAACCGAAAATGACTTACATATTTTCTGAGCAAGGTTGTTATTTGCGCGCGGATAAGTCACATTTAACCAAAAAAATTGCGAAAGTTTTTGTTTTCATTAAAAACCAGACGTATCCACTCAACTGTAATATTTCATTTAGAACCATGGAACAACATCTGTTATCTATTCGAAGACGTAGAGTTACAAAATGTGGCCTCCTGTAAATTTAATAACCTTAAAGTCATTCATATCCATATTATTCACTCAAAATTACACATGCCCATTTTTTCATAAGTTAAGAAACGACAATATTCACGTAGGTCTATGCCACATTTATGCCCATAATTTGATGGTTAAAGTAAGGTACAATAATTAATTTTCGACAGTTTCCAAACGTATAATTTTTTTTCGCTTTCTTATCAATATTTAAAAAAAGCTGGCAAGTCTTCTGGTTTTGGAACTTTTCTCCTCAAGTGTCGACGTGATGTAAACGTCTACTTACATGAAAACTGTACGTTTTTAGGGCGCTCAAGTGAGGTAAAATAGTTACTTTATAATAGTATGAGATAGTGTTAGATTTGTAAACGGTACATCAGAATACATTTACCTCTTTAAAAAAATTAATAACTTAGCAAGTTTTCCTATAGTGGCAATTCAAAGTCATAATTAGTATGTTTCTCGTTAATATTTACTGCGACAATCAGTCGACATAATTAAATGAAATAATTCACATTGAAACTTCGTATCACAGACAACTGCTTGACGTATATAAAAACCAATCATATACATATTGCTGAATAGAGCAAAAATCTTAAAAATTTAGCTAATTTTATTTTTATTTTTTTATTTAACTGTGTTTTTGCTATCACATTGGATAAGAATGAATAACATGCATATTTTGATATTGAAATGCCACTATGGGAAAACTGGAGGAACTAAATTTTTTTTAGTTGAAAATGTACTGCTAAGTAACGTCTACAAAAATAACACTATTTGGTACAAACATAACAATTATATTTTTCCCCACTCGGACACACTTAAACTGCAATGTACAAGACAGATAAATTCTTGTACTTACTTAAGATATGTTTGCAAGGTATGAGCTGCTGACCGCTAGGCGTGCAGTAGTTCTGATGTCAGCCGCTGCGAGCGCTGCGGTGCCGCTGTCGCAGCTGTGTCCCGACCAACAAGCGGAAAGAAGCGATCCAGTGTGAACGCAACTCGCCGTGCGACGTGCGGGTGCCCGCCTTCCTCACCTGACAATCGCAAACGTTTTATAATCCAAGGAAAAGAAAAACAATGCCTGAGGATCACCTGTTCCCCCCTGAGCCAGTAATCGAGCCCGGCACGCTATGCAAAACTCTCCAACACTGTGTGAAAACGTGCCGAGTCACTAGGTTCGTCGACTATTCTTCCTAAAGTGAGTGCAGCGGCTATGGCATGGAGTTGTAAGGACCAAATATTACTTTAATGTGTGGTGCAAGGACACCTACCCAGGATAAAGTGATTGTTTGCGTAAGCGTGTGTGTGTGCTTTTCGATGTGTAGCTTCAGAATAAAGATATTTTTTTCTCGCTATGAAAAATTGTGTAAGAGATGCGAAGACAAGAACATTTTGAAAACTGAATGTAAAGTGTTAATCCTTTTCGTTCTACAGTGTATTAATGTTTGTTATTAGCACAAGATGATGACATATTATGTAGTTAGAACTCGTTTTTATACACCATATATATTTTTTTTTCGATTTGTTTTATATTTCGTTTGTGGCATCATGTTACCTTCTTAGCTGCAAATATTTGATATTTCTTCATTAATACACGATTTCTAAATGCATTTGTGACAGTACACCATCTCCAATAAAGTAAATCTATTTGAATAATACTCCAGTTGAAATATGGTCTGAGTTTTAGTGTAAAAAATATTTCTTAAAATATATGTATATTACGAAAAATTTTATTAATTTGTGTTAAATTTTTGTTTCTTGTAATGTAATCAAATTCTTCGACTTATTTCAAGATGTTTTTTTTACATCTTTTCATTTCCTGAATTCAAGTCATTTTCTTAAAATTCGCTGATATTGTTTAGCCACCACTAATTAGTGTACAAATTCTACTGCTAATAAGTAAATTAATTAAATCGCAAAATGTTTTCAGTTAAACTAATTTTGTGACGTTATTTATGGTAGAAACAGTAATATGTTTTTTAAGTAATATGAGAAAAAATAATCAAATATTTACATGTTTTGCGTTTTACACTCTGACGTTTTCTCTCGTGTGTAAGAAAACCATTTCTTGTAAATTAATAATAATCTACGGATTTTATCTAATGTACAGTAAGGAGCCGGTGTAAATAAAATATTACTGTACATGTAAGACCTTTACAGTACTACTTTTTTCCCCAGCCGGAATTTTATAAAAAAATTCTGCCCACCAATCGAGATTTCATGAATTTCTTATGCGAATTCTTTTCAATGCAAACATAAAAATAGTTTTGGTACATCTGCAAGGTCTATAAAATACAACAGTATTAGTTTGAAAAATTTCGAAATTATTTAAAAAAATATATACGTGCCCAGAAACTTTTGCAGAACATACATGTAAAAGTTTGTTAAATATTTGCGTGGCAAGTTTTATTTATAAATTATCATATAATTATGAAATTATGCGTTATTGTAAACAGTAGATTCAATTTTCTAATAGTGA
Source organism: Medauroidea extradentata (assembly GCA_003012365.1). Taxonomy (NCBI): domain Eukaryota; kingdom Metazoa; phylum Arthropoda; class Insecta; order Phasmatodea; family Phasmatidae; genus Medauroidea; species Medauroidea extradentata. The sequence continues at coordinate 202,774 of PNEQ01028002.1, forward strand.
GTGGGATTGTTTACAATTTCCTTTTTATAAATACCAACGTAATTATTTTTCACAGGAATTTATTCTGCATAAGAGGAGAAATTTAGTTAATTCCTAATGTCCGTAATGTGTTACGTAGAGACTATTTGTAAACTATCAAAAAATTTTAAGTAAAAAAATATAAAGTGTTTATTTATTTTCAATGAGACTTGTTTTTCATACTATACAACACTATAACAATTTGTTTTATCTAAAAATTATACTAAGCACTGACCATGTAAAACCAAAAAATAATGTGTAAATATAATGGTTAGATTATTCAAAGAATACAGATTGGTTACGCAAACGGGCAACTATCAAAACCATATTAATGTTTATATTTTGTTGAAAATCTACACAAATAAAAAAAATGTTTAACAGAAATTTAACAAAACATTTATTGTTAAAGTAAGATACGAAAAATTATATAATGCTAAATGAGATATTAAATTAATTGTCTATCGTCCGTTTAGTTCTACATTCTTAAGTTTGTGACTAATTGTTTTGTAAAAATACTAAAATAATGGATATCCGAAATGAATAAGTTATTTGTTAAGTGAATTTCCTTTAATTTTGGAACTTGCGTATGGTATTGTAAAAAATACCAGGTGAAATATTTTGACAAAGAAATATTTTGAAAACTTATTTTACGTTCATGTCAGTGTATGTAACCATAATTATCAGGTTGCAAACCACTTTTGGCTTATTCGTGTTTACTAAGTACCAAATGTAGTTTATATGATATGAGAGACATCTGTGAGTGTTCGCCTAATGTCTATGTACTGTGCTATAATGCCTTGTGTGTAAATGTGATGATGTTGCACCGCTTCTGAAAGTCCCGTGTCTGAAAAAGGAAATAAATTTTTCTCAACTGATCGCAAGAAACCAAAGAAATAAATTAATGTTTATATTGTGTAAAGTTGTTGTAATTTATTCAAGCATTTACCTGAAAATTATATTCTGTTTCGTGTAATTTAAGAAGAAAATTACAGAATCTTCAAGGGCAAAATTGCTATTGATATTAGCTGATGTGTGTCACAATGTTACAGAAAATTTAAAGCACATACGTTGAAATAAACAATTTTAGTTCATTTTAGAACAACCACACTTAAAAAGCAATGCACTAATTACTGTCAAGTATTACTGAATTTATGTCAAACAGAGTATATGATCCTCCACACTAAAATTTAACGTTGGTGATTAAATAACTGAAAATAAACTGGTATAAGTATCCGTAAAATAAATATACGTCTCAAATTTCGTGGCACGAAATCAAACATCTTCAAAGTAGAATTTTTTAATACAAAAAAAAACTGTCTCACATATGACATATTTTTAATAACCAATTAATTCGATATTCATAAGAAAAAATGCACTTGTTTCAGGAGTACATACTTCATCTACAATGACGTGTGCAATTTTAGAATGCCCGTAGTTTTATCACATACATCACTAGTGTGCATAATGTGCCAGTTTCAGTTTTTCGCGCGAGACACTAAAATGTACCTTTTCCGAAATTTAATTATATGTTAATTACGAATAAGAGAATTAATCAAGTCGGAGTGGTGTATAAGTAACGCTAGGAAGGTTTATTTAAATTCCCAAGAATTTTAATGTCCTAAAACACAATATGTAGTTTTTACCAACATTCTAAGAAAATATTTGCCAATTTATCACTTTTTAGCGTAATCTCCAACACTGGAATCGGAGTTACAAAACTTCTGCTTAATAAACAGCTCACCACAAACTCACTGCGTTAGAAACATCGTAGCGCACAAAGCTGGCAAAAACTACTGTGTAGTACAGTGGATTCTCTATGTATTGAAACCTGATGGATTGAAAGACCTGCATCCATGGAACACATTCAGGGGCCTATTAATTTATTTTACAGCATTTTAAGACCACGTCCATTGAAATCCCTCATGTATTGAAATTTTTTGTCAGTCCCATGAGAAATGGTGGATAGAGAATCCACTGTATTACTTTATTTTTGTTGGTTAAACTATATCGACTCTTAAATTCCTCCAAGTTCAATAAAACCCTCAAACGACAGTATATCACATCATCATAGAAAGAAAAGGCTCCTGACGACAAATACTATCATACAATGGCTGTCATAAAGGTTTGCACACCCTGCAAAAACCATTTGGAGAATGGAAATTGATGGGTGACACACAAAACTTTCACTTTTCTCATGATGACTCATTGCACATTGGCTGAATGAGGAAACTATAGTTTCTGTCGATGTGGTGTTTGTAGACAAGTGTCAAACAATGAATGCGACTTAACACCTACAACAATCGTCACGCACATATCCCAAAAACTACATAAATAATCTGTGGATCCATCGCTCGTTGCGTTATAGTAACTATACCACGGTAATGTAACGCACCACTGTAACGAATTATGTGATCTTGTGCTGCCTTTTCCTCGTTTAGTGCGCTGGAATACGAGTATTGTTGTAGTTAACATACTTCCGTTAAAATAGCGACATCGGTACAGTTTTATACTACAAAAATGCCTTGTGTAGAAGTAACCATCTATTCTGTAGAATGAGCAAAGATCATCTTTCTCACTTACATATTGTAATTTTTGCAGAACAGATTATTGTAGGAACAATCCACACAGTACCAACAGCCAAACTGGACTGTTCTCTCTATGTTAACATAAGTACGTAACCTACAACAGCATGTGCCTTTCAATGTGTCCAGTCCAGGGATTCGATTTCTTTTCAATTTAGCGCCTTAACAAATGTTTTATATCTATCTGCAGATGCTCGCGCTCAATCGTCGGTATTTAACGAGCCTTACAGCAGGGGAAAACATCTGTTTTAACGACAAGAAAATAATAAATAACAAAATATGTGGTTTAAAGTAAACACAACACGCTATGAAGCTCAAATGAGACTTACAGAGCAAAAGTGGCATAAGTCCAAAATCTTTGATAGGAGAAAATCAGGCCTTTGTAAAATCGTAAAATATAAAGTTTGCGTAAACAAAGTCTATGTATTTTTGTGAATGGTACATACATAAGTAACACTCAACTGCTCAACTCCATCTTTCACAATACCATGGATGTGTTTCACTATTGCATTGAAAAATGGCGGGAGATTGACACTGCAGTAGTAAAGTGCTTCACCCTACACGATAATGGGTGAACTATGGACTTAACCTAACTCTGGCGCCATGTTGTGGACTTACATGCAATTATCCCATTTTTGTTAATTTTGGACTTACACCACTTCTGCTCTGCACGCCTCAAATATGAAGCACAAACAAGTTCCAGGATACGATATTCAGAAAGTTTACTCCGTTGAAAGAACATTTTATTTGTTTTTGAGAGTTCTGCGGATGGGATCAACGTTGGCAATTGCCAATTTACACCTTTATTAATACTCATCAAAATATTGATAGTAACGGTAAGTTAATCGTGGGTTCAACAAATCAATCTTTAGCGTTCTATTTATGCTCATGATTGTCGTCCTTTGAGAATATTTACTGCAAAACTTAGAATTTCGTACCATGTTAAAAGAAAAAAAAATGTAATACGACCCTGCAAATGAAGAATTCACCAACCTGAATGGTGAAAAACGTATTTGTTTGCGCAGTGCAGTGGTAATGGGATGTTATTAATTTCCGGTCGAAAGCGACCCCACAAAAAGAGTGTATTATTACATGATACATGGGTGCGCTGCGAGCTGGACGGGTTTAATTAACTTGACACAGTTGAATATTGCCGTGATTTAATTAAAAACAACCACAGATTCCTGAACCACAAACCCTCGGGCAAGCAGTTGAGTGAGTGTGTGTTTTTTCACTACAGATAACGTAGTAGTAGCATATCGCTGTCCAAGTGAGAGATACAGATAAATTTATCCATCACAATAAGATAAGGCAGATAAAACTATCATATTTCTACACTTTTCACACGCTCCCTCAGAAGTAAATTTCATAAAGCACTATCACAACCTTTGTGATGTTTCGTGGACATTTTTGGTCGAGGCGGCCTACCAAGGCAGCCAGTTTATCAAGAAGGGAGCATAATTTAACACTGGAAACGTACAAAAAAGTCTTCAGGAAATTGATTAATTTCACATACTGTTGTTGTTGCTACTGTTTTATAGAAATTGAGATTTATGACGCACGCGTGCATAAACGAGCATACGTTCATGATGCGTAAATACGAAGTTACAGCTTTTTTTTTTTTTTTTTTTCGTTTGTAGATCAACGTGTACCATTTTATCAAAGTTACGGGTGTGGCGTCACTTCAACTTTCTGAATGAAAAGAGTTGTGTTTAAAAAAACTTCTGAATTGTACATAACATGGTTTTTAAAAATATATCTCAATATAATTAATGTTTGGTCAACTTTAGTGATCCACAAATTGACTACCCCGACGCCGCAAGACATATATAAATACAACGAACCGTGAAGAAACTTTCACACCAAATACGGAAAGTGACAACATTTGTTATTCTATTGATTTGTAGAAAACTTACAATGTCTTAATCACGGCCATAAAGGAACAGGTCTGGACACAGGTGTTGAAAATTGACCCCGTTATGACTGATTGGCGCCACTGGCACTCTGGGGTTGTTTTAACATTGCGCAAATGGGACTATAAGGAGCAAACTCATGTCGGAGCTGCTAAGAGAACTGCTAGTAAGACCCTAAATTGCAATGTTAAAACAACACTTTATTGCTAGTGGCGCTTTCAGTCATAACATGGTCAAGTCAATAGCATTGATAGATAGGCTATGGTCCAGACCTGTAATTCTACGACCGTGGTCTTAATACTGACGAAGGAACAGCACAGCAAAGAGGAATATATCGTGTAGCACTAGAACTGCCCGCTTTCTGGCGTAAAAATGTTGAGGTCTGATTTCTCCAGGTCACGGTCGTAGAAGAACAGGTCTGGACACTCGCCTATCTAAGAATGTATTTTGCTTGACCCCCTTGTTGTTTGGCTGTAGTTCGTCAAGTTACCGAGAATGTCGTACTTTTTGGCGCTGTTTTCCGGGCGGTCGGTCTCAAACTTCGTCCACTTTTTTCCATTGATAAATTTATAAAGTAAATAAAGATTGCTGGAGCCTTTTCTTAGATTTGTGAGCGAAGGAAGTACCTATTTCTTAAATTGATAAAAAAATACGTTTTGATAAATTCTTTATATTAGTGGGGAGGAAGTGGGCGGAGTTTGAGCCGACCGCCCTAACAGCAGCGCCAAAAACATACAGCATTATCGTGAACTTAGTGAACTACAGCCAAACAACAAGGGGGTCAAGTTTCTAGGCGAGTGGCCAGACCTGTTCTTCTACGGCCGTGCTCCAGGTAAAATCACAGTTTGTAAAAGCCAAGGAGGATGTATAGATACATCTGGAGAGGACATGGCGCGGTCAGGGTGAAGCCGGCCGGGGCGGAAGAAGGGTCGAAGACGGAGAGGACGAGAGCGTATTCTTGCTGAAACGAAGTGGTCTGTGAGACGCGCGCAAGGGGGTCGTGCGAGTTTCTTGGCTTTACAGTTGTCGTTACAGGTGCAATATCTTTGGGATTTGAAACCGATAGGAAGACTATTACTCGTGATTTTTCGCATACATTACTAGGAGGATTGTCAAAATAAAATACTGTCTAAAGACAATATTTTTACCACTTTTTTTATTACATTATTACTACAAAAAATATTAACAAGTTAGCAAAACAAACAAATATGTTACACTTAACCACAAACTCTGATTGGCGGAGCATTAAAGCGTGACCACATAAGTTAACATATATTTAAAAAAATTAATATCGCCAAGTGATAACTGGATTAGTTCTCATGGTAGATGCATCTCACTTTGCGGTTGGTGCCTCCTTACATCAAATCCGTAACAACATCATTGAACCATTAGCTTCTTTTTCTATAAATCTGGATGATACACAAAATAACTATTCTACTTACAATAGTGATCTCCTCGCTGCACTTAGTGCAGTCAAACACTTTCCATATATGCTGAAAGCAATGGAAATGTATATTTATACCGACCATGAACCATTGACTTATGCTTTTAAACAACAGTCTGATAAAGCAACACCGAGATAACTACAGCAACTAGACTTTATTGGACAATTTACAACCAACATTGGCACCTCTCTGGAGATAAAAATATTGCTGCTGATGCTTGTTCAAGCATATGTTCAATATCAATCTCCTCTGAAATTGCATTAGAAGAGATTACAATTGCTCAAGCTGTTGACAATTAATTGTACCACCTCCGCCAGTCGTCTTCATGCTCATTGCAATTTCAGGACATCCCATTGGCAGACGATATTCATTTAACAGTAGTAGGGAATAGCCGGTTCGTTTCGGTGGCGCGTGGCGTCGGTGCTCGGTGCCTCGGCCGCCATCTTGGCCGCCATCTTGGTCGCCATCTTGGCCGCCATCTTGAATTGTCAGCCATTTTGTCGTCTGTTTTGTCGGCCATCTTGTATTTCATTTTCTCCTGCTCTATCATTCTGTTAATTTTTCTCCTGCTCTATCATTCCATTACTTCGTGCTCTCTCATTCCTTCGAGAATAATCCTTTGGCTTCCATGTTTTTTCCTGCTCTGTCATTCTTTCGAGAATAGTCTTGTATTAAGTTTTATCCTGCTCTGTCATTCATTTGAGTTTTTTTTCTCCCATTGCTCTCTCATTCCTTCGAGAATGATCTAGGTAATGTTTTTTTTGGCATCCAATTTTTCCTGCTCTGTCATTCTTTCGAGAATAGTCTAGAGCATGAGTCTCAATGTCCTGCTCTATCATTCCATATTTTCCCGCTCTGTCATTCCTTCTAGTATGGCTTCGAAAGACGACGCCCTCTTTCCAAGTTATCAGTCTCTCTCTTTCTCTCTCCTCTCTCTCTCTCGGCACCGACAAACGACGCCCTCTTTCTATGTCATCAGTCTCTCTCTCTCCCCTCTCTCTTTCTCTCTCTCTCTCTCGGCACCGACAGATGACGCCACCAATTCTCTCTTTTTCCAGCACTGACTGCTAGGCAGCGCTGCACTCGGCAGCCATGTTTATTCCAATGGTTACTTCGTTGTCTGCTAGAGTATGCTAGTGTCTAAGAGCAAAGTCATGTGTGAGTGAGAGCTCACAGTTATGATTTTTTTTGTGTGAACTAAAAATTCTTTCGGCGATAGCTAGGATCGAACTATGAATCCTTGAGTACCTGGTAAAGACACATGACCTTGTCCACTCGGCTA
>PNEQ01028003.1:0-76092 GCA_003012365.1 Medauroidea extradentata
CCACATTGATACAGGAGAAGCTAGGCCAATCAAGCAACCCCCAAGGCGACTGCCTCTGGCTACACAAGAGACTGTGGATGGCATCTTGAAAGAAATGAAGGACTTGGATGTGATCGAGCCGTCGGTCAGCCCTTGGTCATCACCTGTTGTGCTAGTTAAGAAGAAAGATGGGTCCACAAGATTTTGCGTGGATTACCGCTGGCTGAATGATGTGACCAAAAAGGACTGCTACCCCCTTCCCCGGACTGATGACATACTGTACAGCTTGACAGGGTCACAATGGTTCTCTACACTTGACATGAAAAGTGGCTACTGGCAATTTGAGGTGGCACAAGAGGATAAATTTTCTCACTAACTGTGCTTTTCACACATTGCTAAGTAAAAGGTTACAGAAATTACATAGACACAACATTAGTGGAATAAAGGCTACTTCTGTACTGATTATTTTTATACACATATTTTTTTAGTTGCCTTTGGGGAAGAGACGGGGTAAAGGGTATAGGTCACCCTAATCGTCAGCCCTCCTTGGATCTATCCCTGACATTTAGTGCCATAAAAGTTAAAGTTGTTGAATAACCATACGCTAAGGTTGTTTATGTCATGAGTCAATGATGGACACAGTCATAAGGTTCACGAGGTCAAGAACATGAGAGCCATAGTTACAGACTTAAAAATTAGCACCAAAAGTTGAGTACTGTGTATACTACAGTGCAAAATAATACAATGACAAACAAAATGCTACCTGGTATGCCAAATCAAAATTTTGTATGTATACTTTAAAAACAGTAGGATTTTTTTATACTCTACGTGAAGATACTAAATTACATACCTGAAACAAAATAATACAATGACAACCGAAGCATATCCACATTGTTGGTTGACACCTTCGTAGCAAGTACAGCTTGTTACTCTCCTTGACGGTTGCAGCCGAACAGCTTGTGTCTGCACCACTGCCTTCACTGAGTTGTACCGGCCACCTGCACCCAATATGCTCTGGTCCTACGCAAAAAAACATTCTATATACACACCCATCAAACACATCTTTCTAGCCATGGTACATCCCTGATAGCAAAATCAGCTAGATTCATGCTTGAATCAAGCTTGTCATGACAAGGCTGGAAGCTTACAGCAAGCTTGTCATGTCAAGCCATAAGCTTGAATCGAGCTAAGTAGTCCCCACACGACTAGCCTGCAGAAAGCTTTCCAGGAAAGTTTGATGCATGGTTGCTGCAAGCTTGTAGCAAGCTTGCCTTGTGCAAGGCAGGATACAACTGTGTAAATGGGCTTGACTCAAGCTTGAATCAAATTTACAAAATACGGCTTATGAAGGCAAGCCTAAATCAGATCAATTGTAAGCTTGCACAAGCTATGCTGTCTGGGATGTAACTGTATGTTCACAAGCTTACCGTCTTTAAGAGTGTAAGAGGCAACTATTTTATACGTAAATATGAAAATTTAAAAATTAAAAAAAAACTTTAATTTTACATTTTGAGAAAATTTGTCATATTAAAAAGCACATAACGTGAAAGGAAATGTCCTGTTAATTCTTGCACCATCTGATAAACTACCACACCACTATTATATAGATAAATTTAACTAGTACAGTAGACTCCCTTTAGTTTTAGCCACCTTGGTAACAGACCCTCAGCCGAATTATAAAATGGCCAGATGCCGGACAAACAGACAAAATGCTATAAATACTGCTGTTTAGTTTAAATGATAAATTTACATACATAACAAACTGATTACAATGTAGTATTTATGTGTTTTTGCTTAGTTTACTCACCTAAAATTATTTGGTGTCGTTTAGATGTCATTACACTCACCCAAAATGATTTGGTGTCGCTACGATGTAGTTTCACTGACACTTGTATTGGTGTTGAAGTAATATAGTAAATGCACAACAATCCTGTGTATATGTATTGTTCTGTACTGCACAAACACCATGAATATTTGATAAAAGCAACACAGCCCTTCCTGTAAAAATTGCATATGCTAATTTTTGCTACGAAAATTACTCTTCACAAATAAAAGTTTTTAAGAAATCTGTTATTATCTTATTTTTTGTTTCAATTGCTTCTTATAAGCAAAGTAACGCCACTTCTTTATAAACGTAACATTCACCACTTTTGTTCAGTCGGTTGTTCAATACATGTCGCTGCTTTTCCCTCACGTTGGCTCGTTTTCCCCTCTTCATTTCCAATTCCTTCAACGTCTTCTTTTCATTGTCTTGCCGAATAATGGCTTGCTAAGTTTCATCATCATTACAAATTTTTGTAGTCAAGTTCTTTTTCACCTGCAATCCATTTTAGAACATTTTGTTATACAAGATCATCAGCGTTAGACAGTTGTTGTAGAGCCTAGTGTAATATAGCTGTATTGTTATTTTGTTCAGACACCTGAAAATCAAACTGGTCATCTGCTTGAGGGTTGCGAGCAATGTCTTGTAAATTTGGTCAGGCTTTTCCCCAAGACTTTACAAGTGTGGATACTGGTATTTCATTCTAGGCCTTAGAAGCCATATAAATCACATATTTTATGTTGATTTTCTTTAAGGCCTCAATCAGATTTATGTTGTTTTCATTTTCCAGCTTTACGAAACTCTCTGACAGAAGCTTTCGGGGCTACTACCACTTAAAACATTCAGTGATGTCATGGTCAATTAGCTGGACAATGCTTGTTACATAGGCAATTGTCCTTCCAAGCTGATTTTTGTGACCTGTAGTGCACTAGAAGAGAAAACTAACAAGTTCAAGTTCTTAAAAGCTCTTGGTTTGGCAGATTTACCAATCACAAAAAGGGCAGTTTATCAGTCCCTGAATCATTTGAACATAATGCAACCATAATCTTTTGTTTACTGATCTTAAAACCAGGAGCTAAAATTTCAGAAACTCTTTCCATCAGGTTTTACTGTTGTTTAATATACTAAAATATTATGTACACTGAACTGTTTTGTGGACATATGCCACTGTGAGTGAATTATGCTGAGTTGTAGAAAAAAATTCAGTACCAGCTGTTGTCAAAAAACATATAACATACAGTTCTAGAAAGGAATTATTTGTTTTGGAGTTTTCCTGCAACTCAGCAACAATTTCTGGCAATGGCGACTTAAAAAATTATAAAGCCTTAATCTTTAAAAAAAAAAAAAAAAAAAAACAACTTATAAGTATTTTTGAAGTATTTTGTATTTATGAATTGGTAATACCTGAAAAATTTATTTAATATATGTAGAGTAAAATACATATGCCTAGTTTAAATAAATAACAAATTAAAATAAATATTTGACATACAAATTTTGATTTTATGTAATTAAAATACTGCCCTGCCTGAAACAACATATGAAGGAACAATGATTGGGAAAGATCTGTCTTGGTTACCGGGTCAGTTTAGTTATTTTTGACTATTTGGGAGTCTACTCAGAAATGTCACAGAACTGTCTTGAATCTGATTGCTAGTTTTTAGCAGAATATGAGAGATCCCCGTGCATGTGATTTTCAAGACTGTGGACAAGGATGATGTGATAGGTTTTTACGGCCATGTAACAATAAAGTTTTAAGAGTTGATGAGGGTGAAGTGAGATGAAGGGGCAACATCACACACATACCTGGGCCGGAAATCATATCTAGAAACTCTTATGCTGTTGACCGGTGCCTATCCGACCATACTAAGGAGGTTGGCCAAGGATGTTGTGTGTTAAAGGTGTAACAATAAGGGTCACTTTGCTAGGAATTGTATTTAAAAATCAAAAGGGCGTAAGATTTGCAAGAAGAGCAATCATACACAACAGAAATGTGTTTTTTAATATAGAAACTACAAATTTTCTTACAGGACCAGTACAAAGTTGTATTCTTTACTGAAGTAAAGGGTAAAATCTAGTGTACACTGCCAAGCTTGGCAATAGTTAGTCTGCGTCTTGAATTGTGTATTGACAAGTTGTGCTAACATGGTGAAGAAACAGTAAACGTTGCTTTACGCACTAATGATGTGCTCATTAATTACAAGACTGACCTAATTAGGACACTTAAACATGGTGCAGTCACCTGTATATTTGTGAAAAGGGAAATAATGACAGGCGGAGTAAAGTTGGTGTTTACAAAATTGGGCGGTATACCAGTATGAACAAGGTTGACATGGTTGTTAATGAAAAATCAACAAAACTGTGACTATATGTGAAAATGATGAGAATCAACTAAGAACAACATAAATACAGACTTTGTTTATATTACTAAAACAAAACTGCGGCACATAACCTAAAAACAGCAAGCACTGTCAATCTACCCGCACCGTTAATTTTAACTGGAAATGTGAGGTCACATTGGCAATCATTCAAACAGAACTTTGAGAAATTTATGATCGCCAGCAGAAATGACTTCAAGCCAGATAACGTAGCTATTCTGCTAAATATCATAGGTCAAGAAGGAACTGACCTACTTAACACACTTAACCTCACCAGTGAGGATAAGAAGAAACATGACAAGCTGCTGCAAGCCTTTGAAGAACATATTACACAGAAGAAAAAATTAAGTCTATGAACGGTTCATGTTTAGCCAGCATCATCAAGCTGAAAGAGAGCCCATTGACCACTTCATCTTGGACCTCAAAAAATTAGCCAAGACAGCTGTGAATTCAGCAATTTAGAAGATTCACTGGTTCTGGACAGAATCACAGTAGGAATAGGCAGCACAATGCTAAGGGAGAGTCTACTCAAATTAGAAGTCTCCATACTTCAGCAAGTAGTAGGCTACTACATTGCCAGACAGCAGAAAGAAGCAGACAACAAGCAACACAAATGCAACAAGGTAAGACAAAAGAGTGAACACGTGCAGCAGACAAAGCTACAATACGTACCGTGGTGAGGTAAATCCGGCTACAAGGGGGCTTCAAAAGCAACACAACAGGAACAAGAAAATAAAGTAATCATGAACAGGAAAAATATGCCACCAGTGCATCAAACTGTCACAACTGTGGAAGAAAACATCATCCTTTGCAATGTCCAGCTTATGGAAGAAAGTGCTAGAATTGTCTGAAATATAAATTTTTTCTGTGTGTCACAACCAAAAATACATACATGTGATTGGTACAAATGAAAGTGAAAGTTCTACTGAGGACAGAACTGATACTGCATTCATGTATAAAATCACAAAATACCAGGGACCTAGAGGTGTTAAAGAAGAGGATCTAATAGCAAGAAATAGCGTCAAAGAATGGCGACAGGTAGTTAAGGTAGAAAACAAGAAAGTCAACTTCAAACTAGATACAGGAGCAGCAATCAACACCATGCCACTGTATATGATTGATGAGATGTTTCCAGATGCAAAATTAACGCTAACAAGAATCAAACTTGAAACGTATTAAAACCAAAAGGTATTGTGAATCTAAAATGTGAGGTAAAGGGACAAAAAGCTGAACTGAAGTTCATTAACGATGAACTAAGGTTCTGCTTGGATCCACAAGGCCTTAATGAAATTATCATAACGCAGCATCATCTCTTACCAACTGAATCCAAAGTAGCAGAAACATTGGCATATAATAAATACTTTACAGTTCTGGACCTCAAAGATGGCTATCATCAAATTGAGTTGGATGAGATTTCAAGTAATCTGTGCTGCTTCTCAACATCATACGTGTGTACATGTTCAAAAGGTTACCTTTTGGCAAAAGTTGCACAAGTGAAACACTTCAAAAACAAAAAGAATGTCCTAACATAACAAGATGATCTAATAATGTATGCTAAAACAGGTAAGGAAAATGATACCGCATTGAGGTCAGTAGTAAATAGGGAAGAAGACAACAATGTCAAGTTCAATACCAAAAAAGTGCAATACAAGAAGAATAAGGTCTTGTACATTGGCTTCAAATTTAGCAAGCATGGAATGAGAGTAAATGAGGAACGTGTAGGGCATTGGCAAACCTGCAAGCTCCAACGTCGAAGAAGGAACTCAGCGATGTGTGAGAATGTTCAACTTTGTACAACAGTTCATTCCCAACATGTTGACAGTAGCATCCCCATTACTGCAAGTATTGTCAGATTAGGTAAACTTTCAATTTTTGCCAGTTCATGAAAGTGCATTCAACAAAACATTGATATCCAATGTTACAGTGCTGGCAATCTTTAAACTGGACCAGGAAATAGCCATTCAGTGTTACTCTAAAACCAGCATCCAGTAGAATTTGCATCTGCAGGCATGTCACCAGCTGAACAGAACTACTCGCAGTCAGAAAAGCAAATGAGAGTCATATAATACAGTCTAACAAAGTTTCACGATTATGTGTATGGTTACAAGGTAGTTGTGATGAAAGATCACAAACTGCGTGTAGCAGTGATGAACAAGCCTATACATAAAATATGATCAACAGTACTACAAAGACTACAACAAAAGGTACTGAAGTACAAAAGAGAAGTGAATTACCTGCCAGGGTCTCTTATGTATGTTGTCTCGCTCGTATCTTACAGACTGTAGAGAAGACGATAGAGAAATGAATGAGCTTGTGCACGAAATTGTGTAGGACAAAAAAAAGTTATTTGTAAAAGAAACTGCAGATGATATAGAACTAGCGACTTTCAAAGAAATGTATCACAAAGGCTGGCCTGAACACAAAAAACATTCTCCAGAATGCATTAGGTGGGCCTGGCTGATAATAAATGACATATGTGGACAGCCAATTAGTTTCCTACAATGATCAACTCATGGTACCAAAAAATCTGAAGAATCTAGTACTTAAACTTCTCCATGAAGGTCACAATGGAAGAGACAAGACAATAGCGAAAACCCAGACATTTTATTATTGGAGACAGATGAATTCTAACATTGCAGAGTGGGTCAGACAGTGCTATATATGTGAGAAATATCTATCAATAAAGGCAAAATCATCAATGATAGCACAAAAGATCCCACTAATTCCCAGTCTGGAAAATGCAAGTACTGTAATAATAACCTGATTGTTGTGGACCTGAACTCATAGTGGTTTGAAATTCTACCAATACAGCAGAAAACAGCAGACAAGGTATGTGATAAGCTGCAGGATGTTTTTTGCACTCACGGCATCCCTGAGGTGATAAGAGCTGACAACATGCAATTCCTGTCGAGAACATTTACGAGATTTGCACAAAGAATATGACAAAGAGATTTAAACATGCTGTCCACAATATCACAGGAGCATCAGTCTAGCTGAAAAGTTATAATACACAGCAGAATTAATATTTTAAAAAACCAAGGATCAGAACAAAGATTTTCAAGACTTACTAGGAGAATACAGGAACATATCACTATCAAGCTTAAACGTATCACCATGTCAGCTACTAATGAGTAGACAAATAGGAACATTATTGCCAGCAACATACCAGACCTTGCAGCCAAAAGTAGAAATGGGGGCTCGCAAGAAAATGATAGCAAACCAGCAGAACTACAAAATGCAATATGACCAAAGAGATCACAGAGCATAAATTGACTTCACGGACGGAGACACAGTAGTTGTAAAAACAAGCAAAAGTCAAGTCTAGCAGCCTGCCACAGTGGTGAAGAAGCATGATGCACCGAGATTAGTGATGGGCAAAATCGATTAATCGGTTTTGAACTAATCGTTCGAATGATTCATTCGCTTAGTTCGGTTTTTAAACTAATCTTATTTTTATAGCAATTTCAGAAGCACAACGAACGTTCACTTAGAAGTGAATGTTTCATTCAATTGTGGCGTGGGAATAGGAATAATAATGTACTCGCATGCGAACACAGTGTAACTTTATACTTTTTATCTGAGGAACGAAAGGGAAAAACGACCGTAACTAGATACGAGCATGCAGATAACGGTAATGAGATAGAGAGTAGAGAAATAATAAACAATACCTACCTGATAAACAGTCCTTGTCAGCATGTAATTTATATTAATTTCTTTGTTAAAGAAAACTCTGAAATGTGATAAATGTATCCAGAGACGGCAAAGATTATGGTATATGCGAACAAAAAAAATTTACAACTTCACGAAGCCAAATGTGTGTGATGCAGGAGCGGTAAGGTTGCCGCTGACCGACGTACGTAATGCATTATCGACTCTCTGTGCGAGACACACAGCTGGCGTGCAGTTCATCACTACTATGCTTTTTTATGGGACTTTAAGCTATGACATTTCATTTGTGGCCAGCATAGCTCAAAATCTAACGCTCGCTTCTATAGTTACGTTTTTTGAATCCGGTTGTTATTTTCCAGGTACGGCAGTCTATAAAAGATTTCTAGGCCATCGTGAGGGGCCTGAAAATTATGTTTTTAATAAACATGCCAAATTGTGTGTTCTTTTTGTAGATATACAAATGTAATGTGTGTTAACACTTTTGTCATAAAAAGAATAGTTGTTAACTCGCTGCAAGGCATATGAAGGGCAGGTAGGGAGGACCCTTAATTGCAGTAAAGTGTACTGTTCGTACAATAGTTAATTTATGTTCACTCTCACCACAGTCAGGGTTACAGACATGGGGAACTACGTTCCAATTTTAAAAAGTTAACCGAAAACAGTATTGTTTCGGTTTCATAAATCATAAATGTTTACAAATCACTGATTTACAAGAACATTAAAAAATATTTTTTTTATATTAACAGATCCTAAATATTATGTCAATGAAACCAGTCATAAAAAATCAACTAATTAATAGGTATTTTAAAAAATTTATTTGTCCACACATTTAGTTCTAATCTGTTTATTCTAACTTTGAGTATCTGCCCTGCTTTCGACAACACTCCTTCAGACGGAACAGATGTTGCTGGTAATTATATTGTCCCAGATTACAATTTTAATTTATTGATGCTAAATTATGACGTTCATAAAATGAGTTTTCATGTGCAAAATAAAAACTAATACTATTACTCTTCCAGTCAAGGTTCGGCATTTCCGGGTATCATTGCAGGGGTGCCCATAAACCCCAAGTCCAAATGTACAAATCCCCCCTCCCCAAATAACTCAAAAACATATTTGCTACGAGTTACACTTCAGTACTGCAGAGACTACCATTTCAAAAAAACAATCATAAACAAATATAACTGCTTTGGTTTTTACTAGCCTACTTTGTAGGTAATACCAAGATAGCACTTTTACAATCATTTAACTATTTTTCGTTTATGATTAAACGTTTAATTCTCTGAAAAAAAAATTCTGTTTGCCACAGTATAAAATTTGATAAATTACGTAAGTTCTTCCAACTGTTTTGGCTACCTGCCAAAAAACACAATAGGACATATAAACACAGGTGCACGTAAAAGCTAGCCCTTTTTCGAGATTACGCCGAAAAAGCAGAGCAGTGAACCATACAAATGAAACAATTGTAAAAGTTAACTGAAATGCGTAATGAATGAAAATCCCAACTGTGAAATGAATGAACACATGAACATTAAAATGAATGAACTTTCGAACATCGAAACTAATGAAAATCCGAATGTCGAAGTGAATGAAAGTTCAAACTGTGAAATGAATTAACATTCAAACTTCGAAATGAATGAAAATCCGAATGTTGAAATGATTTAAGGTTCGAACATTACAAACGAATGAATCATTGATTTTGGAAAAGAACATTCAAACTGAAACTGATATTGAGAATCATTCAATTTTGCCCATCACTAACAGAGACCCTACATAATAAGGAATGATAATGGCAAGACTAATGAGATAATGAAATTGATCTGAAAATCTCCAAGAGCACAGCAAACAGCAGTGAATGAATCAATCTAACCAACCAGATAACAGTAGACAACCACAACACTGCTGGATGCTGTAGAGAACAAGAGTGTGTGGAAACAAAGAGGGCAACAAACAGTCAGAAGAAGGATTACAGGGGGAGGGGGGGTTGGGAAACCAAAAAGTGCCATGAACAGTGGTGAAATGGGTATCAAACGCTTTGAAAATGTGCTGCACTGTAACCTAGATGACACTTACATGTGTAGCTTAGGAAAAGAAGTGAACACAGAGACGAAACTATGAGTAAAGGCAAAACAAGTGCTTCATCAAGAAAGCCACTAAATGAGAACATTAATGAGAGAAGAGGTAACAAGGTCAGGGCATATGATAAAAGCTCCCAGTAGGATGAATATATGACGCAGTCTTGGTATCAATTGGTGTAATTTATCTGTATGTCACATAATTTAAAAGTTAGGTGTTGTAGTGTACATTGCTAAGGTTGGCAATAGTTACTCTGTGTCTCTAATTGTGCATTGACATGTTGTGCTAATCTGTTGCTACAGTAAACGTTGTTTAACACAATAACAATATACTCATTAATTACAAGGTTGACATAATGAGGTCACTAAAACAATGCTAGACTCGAGTGAAGTTTTTGGCTTTATCCCTGCATTTTGATTTTAGAATCATGGCAACAAGTGGTAATGTTAAACTACTGCCAAATGTTGACTTGCAAACCCATCTGTGTAGGGGAAGGTCGGGTAATAATGAACAGTGGGTGACATTGGACAGTGCCAGTTTCTGGAGCTATGTGCCAGGAACAACACTAATTGAGAGATTGCAACCTACATTCTTTTGAAATATGTGCTGGGTCACCATAAGTTTGAGCATTGTGTGGATTGAAAATATGTGTTACATTTTGTTACTTCTGACTCTGACCTACTACACAAAGACAGCTATGTCAGTTGATTGCACTAATACATCGTACCTAGATGGTGCTTTAGAAATCAGTATCTAATTATATGATGTGATAGTTATGTGCATTAAATACCACATGTATTATGATAAGCATTGTGACAGCTTGTCAGACAAGTGATATCAGACAATCAGTACAAGTAAATGTTAGACAAGGACTGGTGGTGTAGGATGGTGGCAGGTAGAACAGGACATTACAATCCATTGTTTCCCTATATATTCTGACATACGTGTTCTTTTTACGTCCAAAAAAATGGAGAAATGGAAGGGCAAGTGGAAAACTGAAATATGAAATTAGCAGTAGAAGTAATGACATCAGCATTACAGAAGCAAGCAAACACTTTCGTACTCCAAAGAGTTCACTAAGTGATTGACTCATGGTACAGTACAGGACATAAGGATATTATAAAACTGTCCATTAATCGTATTAAAACCTTTGATAGACAACTCACAACACCTACTCAAGATTATTTTCAGACACTAGAATTTTACTTCGCAGAACACCTCAAAATTGATTATTATTTCAATATTCAAACGAGGAATGCTGAGATAAATTTATACTCTAAGTTCATGAAGAAGCGCACTGACTTAAAACTTAGATTCATGAAATTCACAACTACGCAGTGAGCTTTAGGGTAGGTAAAGAACAGGTTGATAGCTTTACATCATATCTACTGAATTAATGCACAAATATTAATGCAGTCCAGGTGTGTAAAATTGGCAACCTGCCTGGACATTCCTTGCGGCCCTTCTCCTTCATAACCGGACAAACAATAATATGAATAAATCTAATTTTAAATAAATACTTAAATCCATTTTTATAAATGATTCATATTATTTTGTTGGAAAAGGAAAAACATTTCAGATAGATCTTTCGGTGCAATTGTGATGTCACTAATTTCATTGTTCATGAGTGTCGCTGCATGCCATCTGTTGGAGTGTGCATGTACTACGACTATTCCGCAAAGACATGTACCGGTATCGCAGTGAATGTCATCTGTTGTGAATCAGGGGAACTGTATATTTTCAGTGTGCAGTAGATTTGTTTTGCACGCTAACTACACTCCATTTCGTATTTGTAATTTAATTTACCTGACAGTGAGTTGAGATAGTATTTGTGCTGCTGTTTATATGTAATAAAAGTAGTGAAACAAATTTTTTGGTGTGAATGCAAAAGTGATCTTTGTGCGATGTCACTCTCCAAGACCAATAGAAAAAGAAAGGTTTGCGAAGAAGGAAAAAAGATTCCAAGAAAAAGGGGAACTTAGTTACTTTTGAACAGAGGTAAAATGTAAAATTGTGTGCATTATTTACAATGATACAATAGTGTCGCTAAAGAATATAATGTTAAAAGACACTACGATGCAATTCACAAAGAAACATTTTCTCGCTTTGAAGGTAAAACAAGAGAAGAAAAATTTAACCAAATTAAAACAGAACTTCAGTGGCTAACCGACGCCAATATTTCTTCGATAATGAAGGTTGTCTGCAGATTCTTCGACTACAAATCTCACAAAATTTTTAGCGATCAATGGTGCCAAGTGTCTGGCAGAAAAACATTATTAGCTTTTAATAGTTAAATCATGATAAAAGACTTGTAGCCTATTTTTCAAACTGGCATTTACTATCAGTGAGAGAAATAATATTTGGGCCAGTGTTATTTGCAATATAAGTCAAGAAAACTTTTGTGCTGCGAATGCAAATGTGATCACAATATAAGGTTTGAAATTTTTTAAATTAGCATTTCTTAATTTTCTGTTGTTCAGTCTTTTATTGAAATATTTTGCTATCATAAAATTGTAAATAAAGTGTTATTAATAATGTAGTAGTGTAATTTATATCACTTCGTGATGAAAGAAATATTTACTTAATTATAATTTTACAATGGTGGTATTATATGTTGTGGATGGCCCGCAAGCTGATCACTACCAAATTAAATGGCCCGCAGTCCAGGTGAGTTTGACATGCCTGATTTAGTCTGTCACAAATTTTAACACAGATATGACAAGGGTGTCATGAGTTCACAACAATCAACTCAAAGTCATGACAGCAAAAGTGAAGAAACAAGTGGGAAAACAAACATCAAAGGAAAGAAGGTGAAACACTACCATTCTTTTATGCATCACTGCTGCTGGGGATATGTTTATTCCTCCCTGTGTATGTTTTACCTAGAGTTCATCTTGATAATGGGCCAGGAGCACACCCTACACACACACATAATATAGACACTTATTAAGTTAAAATATGATGTTGATTGCAGGGATTTACTTTACCTCCGAACTGGTACAAATTCACCTATCACTACACAAGGTTTCAGTGGTTCTGAGCGGGCATGCACATATGGATGACTGTTTGCAATATCCTACATCATACGAAATACACTATTATTTATAAAGATATCTGGAAACAGTGTGCATGGGGGAACTAAACTAAAGCGGTACCAGTAGATAAATTAGGCTGACAAAGAAACTAAGTAATCGGTGAAGCACAAAGGCGAAAGCCACTCACATGAGATGCAACCGGCCACTGCTACCACTGATAGACTGGGGCGAACCACATGCCGGACATGTTGGCTGTGTTAGTGTTACTTAAGGGCTTGTACCCGAGTTTTTTTCAGACTGGTGCCAATAACTCAAATATTTTTTAACTAAAAGTTTTGAAAAAATTTGAGTCAATGTGCAATCACACGATGCACAATACTGTGGACGCGTTTTTTAAAATAATGTACCATTCGCAAGTAAAAAAATTATTTCCTTAATTTTTGCCTATTTCCACGATGAAAAACATGGTACTTTGGGTAATGAAATCTAAAAAACAGTTCAGTATAACTCTACAAAAAAATTCAGCTACAAATTATAACATATCCTAAGTGACAAAAACTGTGCAGCGAAATTTTCATATGGGTATTAGGTAGCAATAAAAAAAAATATTTTCGAAATCACTGTAAAACTCCATAACAAGGCCTTAACAGCTGAATTCAACTTACAACTATACATGTATAAAGCAGATACTATTAAAATAACAGAGTTACCTAAGGCATTGACTTGCACATGGAATTACCAGCAAACATTTCCAAAGACAGGCGAGAAGATAACATGACTCACTGATCATGCCACAAAAGTTTTTTCTGGACTTGAGTGTTGACACCCTAGAAGAATGATTATGTTTAAGTAACAGTGGTGTGTCAGTCCACACATCATTAGAATAGGAATGACAGCAGAGCCCTGAAGTTCATAATAATCTACATTTATCTTATGTTGTCTGTACATTCACACACTCTCACTTCTCACATCCTACTGCACATGCTTGTACCAACAATGGTGCTTTGTTGTCTGTAGGCTTTTGTATCAGTAGCCTAACTGGCTATGGTTTAAGAGCATGTTAAAGCTAAAGCATGGTTAAGCAGTCTGGTAGGGCTGGAAAAACAAAATTACAAACTGAGATTGTGTCTGGAACGCTTTTATCTGAACAGGACCTTATCAGGAAAGTCATGAAGTGCCAAGCATAGGCGAAATGCATGAAAAATGGCTGGCAGTAAGTTTTTCACAATATATGATCAAAGAGAGGGGTTCCATCAGATTGCTTTTGCTAAAGAATTGTCTCTAAAAAATTTTTTTCTGGACCATTCAGAACCTATAGACCTCAAAATAACATACGATACCTCTAATACCCCAGAAACCTTTCAGCACTTAGTGATAAATAACATTTCAGGCATCCCTAACACAGTGATAAATTTACATGACTTTATATTCATTAGAGAAGATGAAAAAAAGTCACAGTGAAGCAGTGTGTTAAGTACTTGAATGAGTGTTGGTATTGAATATTTACTATAATAAAGAGTAACTCTACTACAGATTAATATAGAATAAGTACGTAAGACAACTGTTATCTCCTAAGGGCGTAAAATGTTTATGAAGTAAAATTAAAGGCACTAGTAAAACTAGATGTATTTACATTTGGGATAATTGTTAATAGGAAGTTTCTTGCACAGTTATATGAATTTTAAGTAGGGTTGGCATGTTTTGTGGGAATACGAGATAAATGTATTTGATTTTTTTTCTTCACACATTTATATTTCTGATTATACTTAAAATTAATATGTACATGCTGACGTTAATTTTAACGAGAACTGGAGCATTTGTTCAACTACAGGAACAAATTCAATTAATTATTCAGGCTTCTATATTCATGTGTTGTGTTGCTTTGGGCACTCGAGGAAAAAGCATACTTTTCTTTTTATTTTATGTAGATAGGTGGGCACGATAGTTTAGCTTTATCCAGATATGGCCGTTTGGCCAGGTAGAAACAAACAGAGATCTCTGTTTGGAAGTATTTCGCAACTAGGTTTACAAGACACCCAATAGAGAAGAGGTTTTTTTTTTTTTTTTTATTTTGTCTCTAGAGGATGGTAGATGTATTGAGTTGCCAATAGGAGGGCGGTAGTGAAGGTCAGGTGAGACAGATGCTAGCAGCGACGCGCATGTTTTTGGTAGAGTTGTTCCCCCACCTTCGGGATGACCTGATTCTGGTAGGGTGTAACCCCAGTCCATGTATTTGAAAAGAAATTAAAGAAGAATTTAGTGTAGAAAATAATGAAGAAACTAGTGTAGGACAGGAGACCAAGTAGGTACAGAAATTAATTGGAGTGGCAACTTAACATGCACAGGTAACAGCAGCGGTCGTATTTTCTTTCAAACAGAATTTGGACTTATTTGAACTCTACTAAATTGTTTCTCCCACCTGTATATGTGACCATTAGGGCGTCTGGGCATGGTTTTCAACACCCAGTATTCTTCTTTTATTTATTAAGATGTGGGAACTTTATGATCCTAGTTTGGACTTCATTGGTGCTAAATTTACTCTCTTTGGTTTGTTTCAAGATGTTTTTCAGTCTATTCTTTAAATTGCGCGTTCCTGAGTGCCCCAAGCAATTGATTTGTGTATTGCAGTGCTGTGAAGGAACTGTGAAACTTTATTTGAAATTTTCTAAAAATAAATAAAAAATACGAGTCAAACTGTTTTAATTTCTTTCATAGTGATGCGTAGTTTTGGTTAAAATTATAGCCTTGTTGTATAACATCCAAATTAATCTTACCTAAATTTGAATTGCGCAACCTAAGTTCATCATAAGCAAATTGGTAAAAGGACATGTACGAGTCTGACCTGCGACAACTGGTGGCACAAGTGCGGCACGAGTATGAATACGAGATTCGACAGTAAGAGCTAGTCCTGTCTGCGACAGGCTCTATCTGCCATTTAACTTCATTTGTTCTTCCTTGTAATTTTTCTTTGAGGATCAGTGTAAAAACTACTTTCAATTTAATAAGTGACAGTATTTAATTTTAACTTTATATCATTTTGCTCACAAAAGGGAAATTCAGCCTCAGGTAAAACAAACTTTTGTCTCATCATGCAAACCATTATTTTAAATATTGATAATTATGTAATAATACATATTTAATGAATAGCTCTAAGCACTGACATTTTGCATAGTATTAAATAGGGCCTACACATACTTAAAAATACTTCTGTCTCTATTTAGACAATAGATACTTGAGTTCCCAAACATTAAGTGCATCCACTTGTCCCTCTTTATATGATCTCATAAAATATCAGGAATTAACACAGTTACTACAAAACATTGTTATATACCATTCAAGCATCCAGTGCCAGAGAAAATTACGAGATTTGCCTACCACAAAGTTTGAATAAAGATTCTATGTTGAAAAATTTAACATCTATAAAGTTATTCTGTGAAAAGTAAAAGTTTTATGTTAAATTTTAAACCTATTAAATATTAGTCACAAAAATTGCAAAGATTTCTCAAAGTCACAAAATAATTTTAAAAATCTAACTTATAATAATTACTGTTTGAAGATATTATCTCAAAATTTATATATTAATGTGGCTGCCTGCCCATGCCACCAAGTGGCATGCAGAGCTTCTGCCATTACTAGTGTATTCTAGTACTGCTTAACATGCACGAGTGATATCTACTTAGGAATAGCATTCAAAGTACCTTACTCACACATACCCATTTCAGGTTCACCACTACTAATTTAAGCATTTTTTCTAGTACCAAAAATTTTAAAAATGGGTGTTTTTGCAATAATTTCTACGCACAAAAATCTTAGCCCAGAATTATTTAAAAAGTATAGGCATGTACAATACACCTTTATCATTAATATTATGATGAAGAATTGTAAGGTCACCACTGAATGTCTCACTGTGGTGAGTTTTTGGCTAGAAGACTGCACATCAGTTCAGTGACATATACCTAGATGCCAGGTAGCGGAGGGGCATGATACAAGTCCTGTTTCTTCCTTACTGCTTCCATACTTCTAGGCCTTGGATGCACAAAATATGTTCAACGAGCCAGCCACTAATGACCGGTTTCTCAAAGTTTGTTTCAAGTCTTATCTGACCACATGATTAGTTTCAACCAAATAATTAGGTGGTGATTAAAATTGAACTGTCTCTCAAAGTATTGTACTTATGTGTTTTGCTAAACATAGGGCAAGGCAAGCATACAATGATGTATCAAGCTCGCATTTGGCTGTATCGGAAGCTTCATATGTTTATTTTTATGCGCTGGTTGTGGAGAAGGGGCTAACATCAGTGAAAATAAGCAAACTTGTGGTAAAAATTTGGTTTTGTTTTATCGTGAATTGTTAAGCTTCATATTTTATTTATTATAATAGTGTAGAGCTTCAAGATATGTAACCTATTGGTGACTGTTCTCTATGTTTGTGTCATCCATTTTATAAGAATAGGTCTACATATTCACAAATGAGGCAAAATAACTGTGTCTTTCTTTTCACAAGTAACTATCAATTTTAATATAAAGGTGTTGGAAATAAATGTTGTTTGTCATCATGCGAGAAAATTAACTGTAACTCTTGTTTCTTACAAACTAACTTATAAATTCTTTAAGCAAAAAAACTTTCTTGAATAAGTTAATAGGAAACGTAAGTAATTGCAATTACATGAAGAGAGAAGAAACACTTTTAAAAGTAGTCTGCAGTTGACGTGTTGCAAATTTCCAAAACATATTAATTAATTACATTACTTCAACTATGGTGACATAAAACACATTAATGTTTGTAGCTACATACAAATAAAAAAAAAAGGGGGATTACCATGTGTGAAGGAAGCTTTGTGATATTTTTATAAAATACTGGTACGTACATAAAAATTAAATTACAACTATGCTATAATCTCATAAATGTAATTAGTAGACCATAGTGAGGTTATGCTAAGAGGGTGTGTTGATAATACAGTGTGGGTTGTGTTTACATAACCAGACTGTCAGGAGGAATTATCAGTTGGGATGACACGGACATGGCGGCAAGACATATGAGCCGGCACGGAACTGAATACAACAATACGCAGACGATAGAGCAAGATTACAGAGAAAGAATGCTGTTATAATGTATGGTAGTCTATGTATATATAATGCACACAAGTAAGCAACTATTGCTCGTACAATACATAAGAAACATAGGAAACCAATTCATATTAACGTTCAATTCAAATTATGGTTTGCTTCATCTATTACTGGACATGTTTGTCCATAGGAAAGCCAAAATTATACAAAATATACACACCATGTTGTTAAATTGATTTATTTGTGTGTTCAAGCGAAGATTTTTAAAACACACTTTCTTATTTACCTGGAGGCCATTTAAAAGGTAAGCCATGCATCCATGCATGACTGATGAGTGCATCACGAATAATATAGCTTCATGCCTTTATGCACCAGAGCACTAAACTGGAGCACACTGATTTTGTTGTAGTTTTTTTATTTGGTACTTCACGTGGTGCCCCTGTACTTTTTTTTTTTGACAGTATGGCACAGGGTCAAATGAACGTATCTCTGTTTCACCTTTACAAGTTAGGGAATTACTTTTCTGCTAATATATAACAGTAAAAAAAATTAACGGAATGACTGCAATTCAAATTCAAACTATTAACATTAACATACACACCTCACGAACTATGCATGCACCACACTGCTCAGCCCCCATACAAATTACCAGTAGGCTACAGTGCAAAGATAAAAACAATCAATAGCATCTGACTTATTTTATGCATTTTATAAAAATTTATTTTGTCTTGCAACTTTTAAGGTTACAGTTGTTTGGTCAAGTTCAGATTATTCAAATTACTGTTAGGCTTACTTTATCATATCATTACATGTTTTAGACTTCTTAGTTTTCACAAAAATTATCATATGCAGTTACAGCCAAAGCTGTTAAAATGTCTACCATCCAAACCTAATCTTGTGACAAAAAAAATTAACCATCAGGTACAGTCAACTTAACCACTGATGATTTCTAACCATACAGTGAGAAACAGAAAATTTTGCTAATCAACATTTAAAATAATTTAATCAGAACTAAATCAGTACAAAAACAGACATTGTGAAACCTGTTCTAAGAAGTATTTTTCAAACATTATAATTCCCATTTAAAGTCCATGGTTACAAGCTTGACGATCAGAGTCTTAGAGCTTAAAATTATAATGCAAGGTTTGTAATTTTTCAATATAACCAGGTATTCTGTATCATAAAGAAATTCAAATAAATTTAAGAGTTAGTTGGACCTGGTGCATGAGCTGTGCTGTAGCGTGATGTGAAAAGTGTTTTTTCATGTATAAGCCAAACTATTAAAGAGGTTTACAATTTCTTTATCTACAAAAAAACTTCAAACTATTAAAGTTTTAAAAATACAGTCATGCATAGTAAAAACATGATTGCCAGCTTCTCAAAAGTAGTAAAAATGTTTTTTGACATTGCTGTAGCAGGAAAAATACAGGCTGTAAACGTAAAACAAAATGACAGAGACCTACATTGGATTTTAACATCTACTTTCCACAAATTAAATAATAGGGGGTCACTGCTTATAAAATCCCACTGAAAAATACCTTCTAGGAAAACACTACGTGTGTAGCGCAAGTATCAGAGTCGATCTATCGCCTTCCCTATTTGCGTAATGCACACATTTAAGTCAACCTATCATCTTCCCTGTTTCCCAAAATTGTAAAACAAAATGAAAAAGACCTACATTGGACTTGTCACGCATACTTTCTACAAATAAAATTTTAATCGAGGCACCGCTTATAAAGACTCACTGAAAAACCTGATGAACCAAAACACTGAATGCTTTGAGCTGAAGCAGTATGTAATGTACATATCAGAATCAAATTTTGCCTATCCTGTTTCCAAGCCTCAAATGAAAATAAAAGTCAATGTCCAAATAACTCTTAAGTACATAATTGTTATGATCTATAGGGCTGTCACTTAAACCATTTTTGTACAAAATGCTTCTGGTCCAAGAAAATTTCTTAATAAATCTCATAAAAAGCTTTCAAAAGCAGATCCAGTATGAGTAGTTGCCATCTCTAGAAACTAAAAAATAAAACCAAGAATTTAAGAATAAAGAGTAAATATGAAATTCATACTGTCAGAATATGAGGTGTAGTAGTAATCTGTTGTAAACTGTTACAACTATTTTGTCTTCCACACTAGCACATAGAATAACTACACCTCCCTCCCTCCTGTCTTCAGACAAACTGCCACCTACGTCTAGCTAAGGTGACCACATGTACAGACGTATTTTGCTCCGTCAGGGCCTAGAAGTGTGAAAGCAGTAAGGATGACAAAATATGTGCATCATGCCTCACCCTAGCCTCTAGCCACAAGTCACCAAACCGGCATGCAGTATTCTCGTCGAAAACTCGCCTCTATGAGACATTTAGTGGTGAACCTATCATTTTATGATGTAATATCTGAGATAAAGGTGTCTTGCATATGCCTATACTTTTAAATGATACTGCAGTAATATTTTCATGCATAAAAAGGACTGAAAAATACAATTTTTAGGGCCTTTTATTTTTGGCTGCTAGAAAATATGCTAGTGAGTATTTGTGACACTGAAATGAGTTTACACACATACACAGTAACAGAATAGTACTATTCCTAAATCAATATTACACATGTGCATTGAGCAGTTCCGGAATAAACTTGTAATGGTTTAAATACTTCACACTGCTCAGCAGCTACCTTACGAGAAGTCCTACTGCAGGAAATACAGAAGGTAAACCATGTGGGAGAGACTGGTGTGTAAGTCAAGTTTAATACCACCTTCATGCATTGCTTTATGCAAGAAACACTCAATTATGTGCAGTTTTTTCATTGTAATATTTTTTTATGGGACTTAAAGCAGTGACCCTATAATTCTTTTTGAGGAAAGTATTGAGTCAAGTCAAACAAATGCTTTCCTGTTTCTATTTTATGAATTAAGATGTTTTTCTATTTATAATAATAATAATAATTATTATTATTATTATTATTCCCAAAGCTGTCTGAAAAATTAACTTTCTATTGCCATTTTGAATGTCCCTGAAAGCATCTTGCTAATAGCCAGTGTTTTTAAGCATGGTTTGAAGTGTGTTTTCTTGTAACATACAAGCATATTGAATATTATCTACAAGTGCATAAACTGAACACATATGACATGATACCTACATTGCTGCTCAAGCATCAGGTGAGGACAGCTTAAAAAAAAAAAAAAAAAAAGCTGTCGTACAAGCCACCATTCTCCCCCTTCTTCTTGTAGGTTCAGATTAACTCTCTGTCCTCTCGCATCATCTTAGTACAGATCCTGTGTAAACCCTTTGGAACCTATAGAGATGGTGTTTTTGACTATCTACTTGCCTGAAAGAATTATAATTTACTTTCTTCAAAGTCACACAATAATGTGGATGTTTTCCTACTTGTGTCCTACTAAACCACCTTGTGGAGCAGACTTGGTGGATGCAGTGACAGCGCCTCCTTGTTGAAGAAGTGACCCGACAGTGTTTTAAGGGCATGCCAATTAAGCTGACGATACAAGTGGTGTACACAGGACTGCCGAAAGAGGTGGGCAGAGGGGTGAAATGCATAGGGGCACGAGATAAACAAGACCCTGGTACTGGCCAGAATTTATAATTTTTTAATGTTATTATGTACCTTTAACTAAACACAAAAAAAAAATGCCATATTCATAATTAAATTGAAATTTGCATAAACAGAGGGAGCGTGAATGGGTAATAATTGGGGCCCCAAAGCCTTACTTTCACAGGGAACCTTGTAATCCTGTCGATGGCTCAGAGTATGTGCTACAAGTCAACCTTGGAGCACGCATGCTCGTAGACCACAATCACACTAGTCTTCTTACTACACAAAACTCAAAACAGTTGACAGCAATATATTATTTGAGTAAATTTTTGCCATTAAGGGCACGACTACTGCAACGTTTTATCACCAATTTTTACTTTCATATTTTTACCAGTTATTTTTTTTCTAGTTTTAGACACAAAATGTGACTAAATATTTATCTTATGAAAATATTTTATCTCACATAGTTTTTGCGTAATGGCACGTTAAAGCCAAAATTTGCATGTTTCCATTTTAAGGACTATACTAAAACCAACTCACCAAACTGAAAAAATTCACAGTGAATAACCATGTTGTAGGTTACAAATTCAGCTATGTCAAACCACAATGTATATTTTTGTATTTATTTTAAAAAATATTGAATTTTTCGAATTTTTATTTACATTTCAGCTTTTTCATTTAAATACAAAACAATTTTATTCTTTGTTTTTATGTACATGACATTGTAGCCTGCAACGTCTTTAGCCACTGATTTTTTTTTTTTTCAATTTGGTATGTCAGTTGGTTTTAGTATAGTCCTCAAAACGAAAAAATGCAAATTTTGACTTTAACAAGCCATTACGCGAAAACTATGAGAGAAAAAAAAATTTATAAGAGCCAAATTTAGTCACATTTTGTGTCTAAAATAAGAAAAACAATATCTGGTACAAATGAAAAATAAAAACATGGTAATGAAAATTGTGGTAGATCGCACCCTTAAATTATTCAACTGTTTTATATTTTCCCTATTCTCTATGGGGAAATGTACACAAACTTGAAACGAAATAATTAATTTTTCCTTAAATAGGCTCACTTAATACCTTATACTAATTTGCCTGTAATAAAAACGTCAAAAATACACACATGGATACATATTTTCTACATTCCCTGTAAAAATTATGTTAGGGCAAATAAGCCAGTGATGGGTTAAAGAAAATAAAATAGCGTAAGTGAATGCTCAACAGTTCAGAAAGAGACATTTGTTAGTATTTCGCGAAAATTACTACGAGATGTCGGTAAAAACCTTTGCTGTATTTTTCACAACTGGAGCGCCCGGCAGGATGAATCACGTGATGCGAAGTGCCTGACTGCCCGACTCCCTGCTACAAGACCGTGCCCATGACGTCATTGCTGCCGGCGGATTGGCTACTTTTTACTGAACGCTATAAAACAAAGAGCTGTCAGACGACCGCTCTGTTGCCAAACCTCCCTACTGCTTTTTTTGCGCGCACTAAGAGGAGAGGGATAGGCAAACGACTTTACTGAAAGCAAGGACTTTTGTGTCAACTATCCAACCGAGTTATTGCTTGGCTTGAAAAATATAATTTAAAAAAGTATGTTTAGCGAATGTTACTAAATATAGACGTTAGACTTTGCAGTTGCAGCTGTCAACTTAATCTTGCAACTAATAATATTTTTTGTGCAGGTCGTGAAACGCGATACATTTCAAGAAAGCTGCTTCTAAACGGCAATAAATATTAAAACAGAATCAGTTTTGAGTTTGAAAGGTTTTTTGTTCAACGTCACGATTTACGGTTGGTAACCATTGCGAATTTTTGGCAACATCGTCGTCTGTCGTCAACTGTTTCGTCGCACAGTTACGAGAAGATGGACGGTTACGTGGGTCCACGTAAGATTGCAGGCATGGGTAAGTAATGCTGAATACTCACAAAAGGCATGTTTTATAACCGCGATGCTTGAGTTTAAAACCAAGCTCGCAAACATGGGCGTACCTAGGAATAGTTTTTAGAGGAGGTTTTGAATTCTCATCTTGCATAAATGTTTCAATGTAATCTGTGTTTGACGTCTTTAAATGCAATATTTACGTATTTTACTAACATTTTGGTTGTTTTTGTAGCATATTCTACCTTTTGTAATGTAAAATATAATGACTAGGTAAGGAAACTGACATTTCGGGGTGAGGGCGGGGGTTGAACCTGGGCACGCCCATGACATAGGCTATAGCTAGAGATGATGGTTTATCGCGGGAAAACGTGACTACCGTTAACCGGGGTTGCTTTAATCATTGAAAATTTTACTTTTGGGGCCTTGTGGTAAATAAGTAGATAGTTGGAACACAGTTTTTGAAATACGTTCTTTGATAAATATAGTTAACCTTTAAAACTTTCTTTACTGAACAACATAAAGATCAAAATTTTGGGAGGACAATGTTACCCCACATGGTCGAAGTAACTCCGGTTTACGGTATGGAACTGCTCTTTATGAAAATTGTATTGCCTTTTCCACATTAATTATCACTCAGTACGTCGAAGATAAGAACAAATTTTACTCGTTTCGCCATTACTTTAACTAACTTATTTATTTTTTAATTAATGTGTCGATATTCACGCATGTCTTCGATTCACTTAGTTATTTAGGATACAATAAAGAAATTGCCTTAGCGAGAGTTAACATGAAAACCTCTGGTTAGGTAATGTTAACCCATAGCTATAGGCTAGTGTTTTTAGATATCCAACTTAAGAAATTAATTTAATTAAGTAATTACATTACCTGAAAATTTAAAAAAGAACTTGAATGAAAAATATATACGTTATTAACACATAAAAATTACAATAAAATAATTATCACTAATAAGCCTGAAAATACATAATGAAAACTAAATACAAACTTTGTACAACTCGGTGTGTAGAAAATTAATTACATAATATCTCAATTTATAAATTTCAGATATTGACAAGAAAAATAATTATAATAACACAAAGAACAGTTTCTTGATGTACGGCACCGTTCACATAATTGGCCAAAAATATTACTCTACATTTACTCAAAACTACAGCAATCATTCCTGGCTACAAACACTTTGTAGGAACTACTGAAGCTAGGGACCCTAGGATAAAGGTTGAATACAACAATCTGCAAGTATTTTACTGTACGAACATTTATCTTGAAAACTGAAACCTTTGTAGGCCTACTTCCACTATGCTAACTGTGAAAATTCAAACTGCCTTACATCCAACTGCAAACAGTCATAATTCAACCTCAAACTGTCTTACCTAAAACTTTGTCAAATTACATTAAGTTGAACTAAATTGTTGGTGAACACGACCTCGAAATATCGTTATTTCATTTCATAGCTGTCCTAACACTCAGCTCAAAGCATTTTTGTACAATCCAGGCTAAGAGTATGTTTCATGCGATTATGTAGCCTATTCATAAACGTGGTTATTTTGCACCTACAAGGGTAACTTTGCACCTCACCAAATTTTCTAATCGGTATATAAATACTACATGCCATATATACTTTTTTTTTGCAAAAATTATCTTTGTAAGTATACGAGGACCTTTCTTGTAAAACTGTTTGTAAAGTTACAATGAATTTCTTTGTAAAAACTAGGAAAATTGTGTGATCGGCCACAAATTCTGTATTTTTTCTCGAAAGTAATAGTTATACAGAAAATACATAATGTGGTATGCATTTTGCTGGAATAAAGGTCATATTTATTTCAACTACGTGTAACAAAATTAAGAATCTTAAATCACTGAACTGTAAATTGATTGCATACAATAAAAACTTCTGTGCGGTAACTTTAGCCTGTGTCGAAGTAGTCTTAGGGGCAGGGTATGTGGGCAGTAAGCGCAAGGATGCAGGCTCGAATTTGGGTGGGTCCATGAATAAGTTTTCTCGAAATAATTACACGTGAATGTTATTTGTTTAGTACTTATTTAATAAATAACTTCCTTTTAATGATCAGAATATAATTTCTACTCCAGTTGTAAATTTTCCTTATTACAAGTACAAATACAGAGCTATATGCCTTCCGTACCTTGTAATTGGGGATCTGAATTCCAAATCATGCTAACTTCAAAATTTCAGAATTAGCAGAAATGGTAATATTTTTACTGTGTGTATGTTTATTACTGTCTGAAATATGTAAGTAACAACAGTAAAATCATTGTATTTTTATTAGCAACACATTTAAAATAGATATAAATGCACACGAAAAAGATACTATCTTTTAATGCAATTTCTTAAATTTTGGAGTTAGCATGGCTTGGAATTCAGGTCCCCAGTTGCACTGATAAGTCACTGTTTTTTCATTGGCGAATCTATGCTAGTCCATTTAACAAACACGTTGGTAATTTAACCTTTGTTTGTATGCCTGCGTCTAAAACTGTGTTAAGTTTAATGTAGGCACATATGTACGGTACAATGCATTCGTCATACAGATTTCACAGTTGGCCTGTTACAAATAATTATTTTCTGTAAATTCGATATTGACGTTTGGGGATACTTAGAAAAATATAATAACTATATCAGCCTAACCTCTAAGTTTCGTCTCGTGGTACTCCTTGTAAGTAGGCTAAAATTTACACCTAAAACTAGTCAGGGACGTATATCGGGGTACGGGTACAGGGGTTTCAGACCCCCCTCCCCCTTTTCCATACAGAAACTGCTTAAATAAAACCATTTTGCATCTTGAAATCCCAATTTTCCCGGGAACTGGATTGACAAACCCAAAAAAATTTTTAAGTTTACTGTCAGTATATTTCCTACATTACAATCGTAAATTACTGATAGTGAGAGTTAGATACGAGTTTAAAAAAACACCCTGGTTGCATTTGTTAGTCTAATGGTATTTTTATTGCCGCGCTGTGATATTCGTATTAGCATAGCCAGAAAAGTCACACAGGAATAAAAATCAATTATTCTAGGTTAAAATATATTTCATCGGGTCTGATAAGCAATATAGCATACTTGAGGATAAAAGTGTAAAGGTACATAACTAGTCAAAGGCGCGGGTAATATCTTGCTTGTTTGACATTTTCAAAAGGCTAGAATGGGTTTGAATGGATGACTTACGTAACAAAATATTCATACTGAAGTTTTGTTTGAAATACAAGTAACACGAAGGAAAAGAATCGGTTTAATTTCGTCATAGTAATTAACAGATAGGCGAAAATGCGTTTATTGACAGCCGTATTGGAATACTTTGGTATTTAAAATACATGGTGCATTAAGTTTCGTCTCGTGGTACTCCTTGTAAGTAGGCTAAAATTTACACCTAAAACTAGTCAGGGACGTATATCGGGGTACGGGTACAGGGGTTTCAGACCCCCCTCCCCCTTTTCCATACAGAAACTGCTTAAATAAAACCATTTTGCATCTTGAAATCCCAATTTTCCCGGGACAGTCTCTTTGGACCCCCGGTTATTGGTGGGATCGGTGTAACTTCATAGTGCCCCCATGTTCTATACCCACCTAAACACACGGCCCTCACTCACACCCACGAATACATGATTTTACACTTTACATTATATGTTACATATAGGGTTTCATTAAAGAGAACAAACGCCAGAAAATAAAAAATGTTTAATTTTAAGAAGCAAAATCTCATCGAAATGTCAAAATTTATTTGGACTCTTCACATGAGAGTTGAAAATATCTGAAAACCACACAAAACACTTACATATATTGTACGTAAATTATACGTTTCTTATGGACATTTATTGCATATATTATGTTGCAAATTAGGAGCAAAAATGGTTCAAATGTTCCACCACTGAACATAAGTAGAACATATATTATATTTAGTGATATATGTATAATATAAAATGTTTACTCGTATCGTCTGATATACATATTATTTACTTAATGTATCTACATGAATAACGTAAAGCTATTTAGCTATTCAATGTATGTATATTAACATATATTTGCAACTATTCATGAAACATGTAATTTTCATCTATGGTATATGTTAACAATATACGTGTAATATATATGTCAAATATACTTGCACGTAACATCAGCATTTGTCTACTGTATATACGAATAGTATATGTTGTGTGTTGCATGGGCAGTTACTTTCATAATGCGCACTAGAGTTGATTTGTATAACGTCTAGGGGTCTCAAAACATATCCTGACGTAACCTAAAATAACATTAACGTAACTTAACAAACTTAACAAACATGAAGGGGCTGCCCTTTCATAAGGGTACAATTCAAATGAATCGTCAAATCAGCGACTACTGAAAAAAGTCCCGAAGGGCTGCCCTTCCGGTCACTTTACAAACGCACCATTGCCAGAAAAATCTGGAAGATCTGCCCTCAGGGGGCAACGATTCAGCTCCCCCAGAATTCGTCAGAAGCAAATATTTTAACAGTTTTTCAGTGTTTCAAAATAATCCAAGGAAACATTGCGTCTGTAAAGTAAGTTTCAGTAGATCATCATAAAGGCTGTGAGTATTGTTTATGCTGTTTATGTCGCATTATTCCTTATTTGAAGAGGTTAGAGTTGTTATTAAGTCCTACCTTCACATAAAGTATGGTAAGTAATACAGATTCTACATCATGTTTGTAAGCCTGTGTGTTAATATGTAAAAAATCTTTGGGCTTTTACAAAAAAAATATCTATAGAAATTATTTAACTTATTTTTGTGCAATTTTACATAAATATTGTATACTTTAAAGAAAGTTCTTGGAAATATACACATATTTCTGTATATTTACAAACATTTTGCACACTTACAAATTATAGCTGTACATTTATAACTGAATTTTGTACATTTTAAAACAATTAATTGTTTGAAGTGACACAAAATCTTTTTTTGGTTATCAGTTTCCAAGAAAATGTTTGTGAATGTACAAAATATTTTATAAAATGTGACAGGCTGTTGAAAGTTATTTTGTTTCACATCGAACAGTCTGATTACAAAAATATAACCCTCTAGTCCTCCCAGGTATTTGTAAGATTGAGACCACTATAATGACCTACGATATGCTTGTTGCAGTGCCTCCCTAAATGTTCTGATATTGGTTTACAAGCCTTTTCTTGTACATGTACGAATTATTATTATTTTTTTGCTGTGAGTTTCTTAAGAGAACTCGTTGTAATGTAAAATGTAGGCTACGTCATGACTTGCAGTTTAAATCACCAAGATGACCAAAATAATCTAGAGAACACTCTTAACATCAGAGGCATGCGTAAACCTACGTCATAAGACATTTTAACATTTAATTTTTTGAGTAACGTCATTTACAAATAATAAAGGAATTATTGTGTTTGTTTTACGTAACATAACATACAGATCGTAGAAAACACACATACACAAATATATATTAAGGTGAAAAATTTTACGTGAAGTTAACTTAGTCTCTTCTTCCTTTTAATTTTACGGCGCTATTAGATAATGTGATGTTGGATGTATTTTAGATAGAGATGTTAAGATCTCGCAAAAAATTTTTCTGCCAGCTTGTTCTCTACATAAGTGTATCTCCTGCGCCTAATGTGATTTGCCGATAGTTGTGTGCCACGGTCTAACTGTTCACAGATAAATCACAAGACGTTCAGACGTAGCTTACCAGAGTTAGCATTGGCCTAGTAAGAGATAAATACATCACATTAATGCCTAGCAGGCAGTCAACTTTTCCCTTAGTAAACCACCATCTGTAATTATGGAAAGTTTGAAAACATCATTAAATTTAATAAATATAGAGTGCAACCAACTAGTGCACCTCTAAGGGTCTATCCCATTTAGGCAGTCTACAACCGAAGACAGTAATATTGCTGTTTCTGGCAGTACTGACGTTTGTTGTACACTTTTTGAGTAAATATTTTCCTTTAGATTTAAAATTTACATTTCTGATCTAACATCGGAAGTTTGTACCATTAAATTTAGCATGCCAGATCGGCAAGTCACTGCTTAGAAAGACACCTGCGAAGTCTTCATTTATTTACGTTGCGGTATTTAGAATTAATGGATTTTTTAATCGTTGCCGCTACACTTTCACAAAACGTACGTTTATTGAGAGACTGTGTATGTGTTTGCAAGTTACACATTGTATGGTAAGTAATAGTTCAGTTAATACTCAGAAATATATATAATTAATAACTTCCTATACTATTATAAAAGTGTC
Organism: Medauroidea extradentata; assembly: GCA_003012365.1. Taxonomy (NCBI): domain Eukaryota; kingdom Metazoa; phylum Arthropoda; class Insecta; order Phasmatodea; family Phasmatidae; genus Medauroidea; species Medauroidea extradentata. The sequence continues at coordinate 29,713 of PNEQ01028003.1, forward strand.
AAGTCAAACATTCCCTATATTTGCAATCGGCTGTATGGTAAGAGTCCCATATTGTGTATGGGTTAATAACTTCCTGTACTATAATAACAGTGTCAAACATTCCCTCTATTTGCAACCGGCTGTAAAGTAAGTGTCTCATATTGTGTATGGGTTAATAAATTCCTATACTAAAATAACAATGTCAAACATGCCCTCTATTTGCAACCGGCTCTATGGTAAGTGTCCCAAATTGTATATGGGTTAAAAACTTCATATACTATAATAACAGTGTCAAACATGTCCTCTATTTGCAACCGGCTGTGTGGTAAGAGTCCCATATTGTGTATGGGTTAAAAACTTCATATACTAAAATAACAGTGTCAAACATTCCCTATATTGGCAACCGGCTGTATGGTAAGGCTCCCATGTTGTGTATGGGTTAAAAACTTCATATACTAAAATAACAGTGTCAAACATGTCCTCTATTTGCAACCGGCTGTATGGTAAGTGTCCCATATTGTGTATGGGTTAATAACTTCCTGTACTATAATAACAGTGTCAAAGATTCCCTCTATTTGCAATCGGCTGTATGGTAAGGCCCCCATGTTTTGTATGGGTTAAAAACTTCATATACTAAAATAACAGTGTCAAACATTCCCTATATTGGCAACCGGCTGTATGGTAAGGCTCCCATGTTGTATATGGGTTAAAAACTTCATATACTAAAATAACAGTGTCAAACATTCCCTATATTGGCAACCGGCTGTATGGTAAGGCTCCCATGTTGTATATGGGTTAAAAACTTCATATACTATAATAACAGTGTCAAACATTCCCTATATTTGCAACCGGCTGTATGCTAAGAGTCCCATATTGTGTATGGGTTAATAACTTCCTGTACTAAAATAACAGTGTCAATCATTCCCTATATTGGCAACCGGCTGTATGGTAAGGCTCACATTTTGTGTATGGGTTAAAAACTTCATATAGTAAATTAACAGTGTCAAACATTCCCTATATTGGCAACCGGCTGTATGGTAAGTGTCTCATATTGTGTATGGGTTAAAAACTTCATATACTAAAATAACAGTGTCAAACATTCCCTATATTTGCAACCGGCTGTATGGTAAGGCTCACATGTTGTGTATGGGTTAAAAACTTCATATACTAAAATAACAGTGTCAAACATTCCCTATATTGGCAACCGGCTGTATGGTAAGGCTCCCATGTTGTGTATGGGTTAAAAACTTCATATACTATAATAACAGTGTCAAACATGCCCTCTATTTGCAACCGGCTGTATGGTAAGGCTCCCATGTTGTGTGTGGGTTAAAAACTTCATATACTAAAATAACAGTGTCCAACATTCCCTCTATTTGTAACCGGCTGTATGGTAGGAGTCCCACATTGTGTATTGTTTAATAACTTCCTCTGTTATAGTAACAGTGTCAAACATTACCTCTATTTGCAACCGGCTGTATGGTAAGTGCCCCACATTGTAAATGAATTAGGCTTATAACTTCCTATACTATATTGACTGTCACTGTAAAAAAACTTCTAAGCAGTATATGATGTTAATAAACCATTTACAATATGGGTCACTTACAATTATACAGCCGGTTGTAAATAGAGCAATTGTTCAGCACTGTTAATATAGTAGTATATGAAGTTATTAACACGTACACAGTATGAGACATAACTTTAAGCCGGTAGCAAATAGGGCAGTCAACATATAATTGTGTGATAAATTGACGGGTGACTGTTTCAATTTTTATTGAATGATATTAATTGACTGGAAATAAAGTGATTGTTAAGGCGACGAATTTGTCGTGACAATATCCTTGCCCTAGTTTGTTTTAGTGCTGTACGTGATCATCTGTAGCTATGCTTCATACTCAGTGATTGGATGTTTTAAGTCTCATATGCCTTGGGGTTCTACTACTAGAACACTTTACTCGCGATCGCTCGCGGCTTTCTTTGTTAAAACTGCCTCTTAGAAAAAAGACATCATAGCGCCCGGCCCCCATTGGCGAGGAGTGAGATCACGCTCTGCCACGCAATGGACTTTGCCTAACAGTCAGTTGGAACGCCGAACCCTTAGACGGAACACTAACCTGCGCCTCCATCCACCTTCCAAAGGAGAGCAGTAGCTAGCGAGAGAGCCTAGGACCACCCATCCCAGATTCTCGCCCGCAATCCTGTCCCCCGACTGAGATCCTCAGCTCAGCCGCCTCGTGATTTGAGTCGGGGCCTATCTAACCCCTAACAGACTGTCCAGGTCTGCTACCGGGCACTTTTGCAGCCTACTCGTCGACGTTTCTCAGAGGAAAGGTCCTCTCCAGATCTTCCCAGCATCTGGGCAACCACCACCACTACGAGGCCAACCCAGACCAGGCACGAGAGAAAACCTCATCTTGGGGCTATCTGGTCGCCAGTAGTACTACCTAACCTTCATGGCATTTGTGGGTTTTCCGGCCTGATCGTCTGGGTACTGCAAGAACGCACAGGGTGCTCATTTAGGCAGAGCACCCACTGATAGGGTCCACCCACGGCTCGGTCATGCGTCTTGTTTCCCCAGACTGCATCAGCTTCGTCCATTACAATTACCCATGTACCCTTGGGGTTCTACTGCAAATCACAGACATGTGGTGTTGCTGTAACCATATTTTGACCGGCACTGTCATGTAAAATACGTCACTTCAAAAATACACGCTGCCAGAAATCACGAACCAGAGCTGTAGATGTGCTCTTAAGGCACTGAAACAAACTGGGGCACAATGATTTTACGCGAAACGTTCGTGGCCCTAAAGTATATTCAACTAACTTAATTAAAAAAAAATACATCCAATATCTATTTGAGGATGTGAAGTTGTCGTTAGCTCTGCAGCGGCGGACGTCGAAGCTAGGATTAGCTGCCTGCGGACCAGTTCCTCCAATCACATGCTATGCTTGGTGACCGTGTTCAAGGTCACAGAACAATCTGAGCGACCCTCTGTCGTGCACGACGCGAAGTTTGTAACTCAAGCAACGAACTGACCATCTATTTTACATTGTATACGAAATAGGTTTAATTTAGTAGCTAGACTAGCGTTCCCATAACTAACAGCATATCCGAGTCAAATGTGCATGGTACTGCAGACGCCTAAATTGAAGTACACAGTTACTGAAATTTAAAAATTTACACTAAAATATGATGTGACGGTTCGAGTCCCAACAGCGAACTTCAGACCCATAGTGCACCACGGAGTGCACAGTGGTGTCCCGCAACGCCCATTGGTGTGGTTCACAAGGGCTCTGTGTGTCCAGGCAGGCCTCCTGGTATGATTAGTTGCTGAGCCTTTCACCCCAAGGGACTCTATAGTCATCGTTTCTTTGCCAGAGGCCTTAAAGGCGTTCAGGCATAATCCCACGGCTGGTAGCATCGCACCACCAGTCTTTGGGCCGAGTGCGTGCACCAACGGTTCCTCTCGTGCTGAGCAGGAATACTAGCACAACAATCACTGCAGTAGGGTAAAACTAACCTGTCTAAATATTATCAAACACAAAACAACTTTTCTTTCTGTTAGAATAATCTGAAAGTAAATTATTAATATTCGAATCTCAGCAACTTTTTTTTTTAAACTGGCATAAATGTGTTGTGTTATATTACTTTTAGCGAACAGCCCGTCACACGTAATTTCAGTGTAAATTATTTCAGCATGTTCGCTGGTTTTCGTTTAGCATGTGCCATAAGGGCGTCCTATGCACGAATCATCATAGACCCTAGGCGCATGTCACAGAATTCGTGTGCAGTCTCACAACAAATAACTCGTCTCTATACAGCCAGTGTCGACACTTATCATGTTATAACGTAACATTAAGGGACATGACTATCTGAACCGTGGACTGTGTACTGTTTTTTTATGTGAATCCGCTTAAATTATTCATATTGCGGTTATCTATGAAGATAAAACACACTCGAATATCTACAATGATATATTTTTCGAAATTCAGACGCTTGTTAGAAACTTGGATTTTTTTTACTGTTGTTAACTCCGAAAACACCGCCTGAATTCGTATAGTGCAAAATGATATGCGTGCGTTGGCCGTTACTTCATATTATCCAAAAATAAAATGTTTAGGTAACCGCTTGAAGTCCCATGGGATAAAGTCTACAAGGGAAACCTTGCACTGGAGTTTGACGCGCTGCGAATAGAGGCGATATACTTCCCGTCGAGTATGGCACTCTGGCCCTTATCGCTCCGCTGTTCCCACGCGTCAGTCGCGGAAATTTGTAGCGTGTACACGTATGAAACTTTACATAGTATTATAAAGATAGGAAATACGTGCATGTATTTATTATAGGGTAGAGAAGATTCTACTAGAAAACATTGAATGGTAGAGATAACTTAAGGGTCTCGTGCCATAGTAAATCAACTCCATTTGTTTTCTTTCTGAAACGTGAGAATTGTTACCGCTGTATGTATGACTAAATAAATACGATCAATGACTATACTAAAATAACGCTATATGTACAAACACTGAAGTTCAGAGTTCATGTCCGGATTATGACATATTTCCTAACATTTAAGAAGATATACTTGGTTCAGTATGGCTTCAGATCTTCCAACTATTGCTAGAATTTTGACCACCTGCTCATCACTGTCGTATTACCTTGTTAACAGCAACCGTCTATACTGACGTGACGTACGTCGACTCGACGTTAAGCCCTTATAATATAAAATTAGCGCACATTTTGTTTTATCCTCGCAACTTTTGTCTTATCCTGTACAGCCCGTCAGGTTTACAAGCTATTTCAGGGTCAACTATGGATTTTTTTTCGGCATACATTTTGCTTAGCTTTCCGTTATTTACTAACACGAATAAAAACTGTTGTATCGATTTTACCTTACTAAAAATTAACGCCCGAGACAACAAAAATATTTATATTACAAAAATGAAAATGCAAAATGCTAGTTTTGTTAAGTAACCAAAATTTACTGATTGACTAGTGGTTCGTAAACTTGTGCTTGAGGGTTGGAATTTAAAGTTATCGCGTAATTTGTACGTCTACAATACTGGTTCCGTGTGAATGGTCGGGCGATCGTAGCTAACATCCGAACATGTAAAATTCTCGCTGGTAAAAATAAAATTTTGGGTGTGCGTAGTTTGGTAATTGGGGGTGGGGAGATGACAAACCCTTTAAAATAAAACATAGCTTCGGAAAAGGCGGTCCGGGGAACGTAACGAAAGTCTCAGTGCTGACAACTTACGATGAGTAGCTAGTAAGGTTTCGTCTGTTATAATTTTTTTGTATAACTTCGGTAAATTTTGACAGCTACTTGTGACAATTACTCATAACATTATCTATTATATGCCTCAATACAAGAAAGAACTTGAAGTGAACATAGCGGAATTAACTTTTTCCGTTTATTTTAAAAACTTACAGTGTTGGCCAACAAAGCAGTAAGCATCTGAAACACAAAAAAAAAATCACGTGCCCTTCCAACTGTCAAATTTTACTGAAGTGAATGCAAAACTGACCATAAATAAGTGTTTACGCGTATATCCGTATCTCCGTACATAACTGTTTTAGGAAAACATTTTTTTTTCAGGAAAGGTAATAAACTATAATATTTAGACGCCATGTTTCACCTTACTCGTATTGAATGTCTTGTAAGATTACACAATTAGAATTAATTGAAAACGTAAAGTGGCATTTTCAGAGTTTCGGCGCGCTGGAAAACCAACTGGCCCATCATAATCAAATAATTGATACCGAAGAACAATGCCACGGGTTGCGTCAATATATGTACAAAAACAGCATTGAACTTATTCTGTATAAATAAATACTGAATTTAAAATTTAAAAATGACAGTTTTCTAAAGTGTTTTTATAATATACTAAATAAAATTCAAAGTGGTTTTTACACAGGTCATAACTTAGCTCGGTGTGTTTGTGAGAGTGAGGCACGGCGCTAAGGGCGATGTTGACCGGCTCATCTGGCGCGGTATCGCCTCTACCGCAAGACACTGAAACAACGTGCAGTGGTATCGTACATCACTCGCCTGACTGACACTTTCAGTGCTGACCCCATCTTTTTATTGGTGGAAAGTTTTATGCAAAGTCAGTTGCATGTTTCTAGAGTAATTTCACACGAATTTCATATAACAGAGGCCCGCTGTGTCCGAGTGGTCAGACCATTCGCCTCCCACCACGGCGATCCGGTTTCGACTCCCGGTGAGGTCGGCCCCCAGATTTTCGCGTGTGGAAATCCTGCCGAACGATGCCGCTGTTCGCGAGGTTTTCTCAGGGATATTACGGCTCCCCCGCACCCTCGTTCCAGCGCTGCTCCTTCCTCGCATCATATCACCCCTCGCCAGTACTACAGACCTAGATGTTGAGCGCTGAACAAAATCTCTCTCGCTCAGTTATAACGTGTTAGTGAAGCTGTTTTCAGCAATTTTTAGGGGCTCCGAAATTATTTTTCTAATAGACGGGATGTTTTGAAACTACCTTTTCGTCATCGTATGAAGTGTAGCCTACACAAATTTTCTAATTGGTTCATTGACTCTACGTGTGCATGGGGAATAGTTTAGAAAAAAATACGTATTTAGGAACACACAACAACGTATTTTATGAGCGTAGTAGCAGCGCTTTTAAGGCACATGAGAAAAATACACTCTGTCATATGTAGTTCAGTACTTCGGCTTTCAACGCGTACTACAATTAACACTTTGGAAGTGCTCGGGCTGTAAGGTCGACCGTCGCTTACTCACCACTCACCCCATCACCTTACTCGATCTACTTGACAGAGTTGAAATTAGAATGTATTAATTTGTGGCCATACACCATTGCTCATGTTTTGTTTGGTCAACTAAACATGAGCAATTTCATATGTCCACAAACCAACAAATTCTAATTTACTGTAAACTCCTATTGCAACAAACACTGAAAAATGTCGAAGTTGAAATTGAATAAAATCGATTGATATAACCTGGGGCTGGTATAGCGTACCACCGTTTGAAATCTCTTAATATCCTAGTCGATCTCATCTCCGTATCTATCCTGATCTACTCTGCTCGGGAGCAAGTTAGAAAGGCTCCAGCTGACTAAAAACACTAAAGAGCGCATTTAAGCAAACACAGACTCCGCGTGTGTACGCAAATAAAATCGGTTTCCAATTTTTACCCTAACATGTTTGTGCAGTATATACATTACTAGTACGCGATTGGGGACTTGAATTCGAGGCCACGTTAACTCCAAAACTTATAAAATAGCAATAAAAAGTAATATATTTTTCGTGTGTATTTATATATATAAATAATTAAAATACAAAATATTTTACTTCCATCAGTATCATATTTTTTTGTGCTAATTCTTAAATTTTGGAGTAAGTGTTCAAATCAAAAATGAACTAAGTGCCAAAAACGTACTTCCGAGGAAAAGCAGAAAAACGTAGAAAACACGTAGGGCCTACACTCATATATAGCCTATTTGTATGGAATAGCATAGTTTACTTATAAGAATAGATCATGCTGACATTTTTGGTTATTAAAACATCGAACATATACAGACATTCAAAATGCTGTAAGTATTTAACTCTGAAGGTAAGCAGAAATTTCTAAGTGCCTTAACCACCGCATTTATTCCCTCTTGAATATCACTAGTCATATCACTTGTTCCTTTTCTGAATATCATTACACACAGCTCCATTTGAATATCATTACACACGTCACTTACGATATCTTTATTGAACATCGCTAGCCATGGCACTTACTACATTTTTATGGAAATCCTAAAACAATAATGGTACTACCTTACCTGTCTTTTTAAGATCGTATGGTATGCCACACATGCCATTTTGATGGAATAATCGTGAAAATATGGATTCTGGCACTTAGTCCCTTTTGAATTTCAGATCTTCAACTGTAATGCCATATATTGATATAGCACGGGTACAAAATTATATATTGAACTGTCCGAACTTGGTCTACGACGATTGAAATATACCGCTTCTGTGGACTTAGCCGCAGTGTTTAAATAGGCCGCCAACGTAAATCTTACGGAGTTTTGGTACGCTCGAGAAAAAAACCGCTAAACATCAAGCTACGACTTAGTAAAACCGATCACGTTATCAGTACTACCAAGTAGACTTTACCTACTTTGTTTTCGTAAGCGTCTCTGGAATCTCTCTTCCCTCAACGCCTGACACGAATCAGAGCGAAGTCCCAGCGGCTAACACAAACGAGACCGTCCAGCTCGGCAGTTACGAGGAAACTAATTGGGCAAGGGACCAGAGAACAAACCTGGTCCTGGGTGGAGGAACGCGCCAGTCCACTGTTGCCACATTTAATCAAGAAGAAACTTTCGTGCGCCGCCCGTTGACGTCACGTCTGGTGGCTTTACACCGACTTCGAAAATGTTTCTTTAAGAGCAGAACATTGTTTTAATGTCAAAGAATACCTCCACTGTTTTGTCACAAATATATCGTAATTTGTACGTAATTGTCTTCATAGCAGTAAACCTCGTTTTTCCCCAGATTTTTACACCTCAAATTATGTCCAAATTCGTATGGAAATAAGACAAAAACAAGCATTTTCTTTCTTTTTTTTTTTTTTTGCGAACAGAACATTTATTTTTGTAAAACACCTACACATAAAAACTCCTATAAATATGGCTATTCAATTTCATTTGAAGCTATTGGTAGGGCCCGGTAGTTTTCGCGAAAATATTTTTGCAGCACTTTGTTTCAGTGCCCTACGTGCACACCTGCATCTCTGCTTTGTGGTCAGTGATTGGATGCCGTAACACCCAGCGTCTGGAGGTTAAACCCGCAAATCACAGACGTGTTGTGTAGCAGTTATCCGTGTACTGATTGGCGCAGTCAAATAAATACTGACTCTGCACATAAACACTCTGCCAATAATCATGAAGTTGAGGTGCAGGTGTACACGTAAGACACTGAAACAAAGTGGGGCAAAAATCTTTTCCCGAAAACTACCGGGCCTTAGCTATTGGAAAGAAAAAAATATTTACAACGTGAAAGGGGCTTAAGAGGGCTACTGGGTAGAAATACTAGCACCATTTCAAGATAATCACTATACTTAGATAGGCTGCGTCATTTCTTTTGTTAATAATATTAATTTTTATTTCATGAAGGATGTGACGAAAAACCGGCAATGTTTTTTGTAGAAACATTACATTGTACTATTATAGGCGTATTATTCGGTGAAATCGGTACTGGGACTTATATAGTGTTTATTATTAGGTGAGAAAGAATTTGTATCTTAAACAGTTCATAATTACTCTCCAGTTTTTTCGAATGCAACGTACATAATGAAAGGAAAAGTAATCAGCTTCGTCCCTATTGAAATATTTTCAATAAAATCTGGCAAAATTTTTAATCAGGAAGGAATTAAGAAAATTACATAATAATAAGTGAAATGGGCGGTTAAGAGCGCAGTATACGGCAATTTTCATCACTACGTTTTTATTTTTTTATTTGTACTAGATATGTTTTTTTCTCTTATTTTAGACACAAAACGTGACTAAACTTTACTCTTTTTCAATTTTTTTATTTCTCATAGTTTTGGCGTAATGGCTTGTTAAAGTCAAAAATTGCATGATTCCGTTTTAAGGGCTACATTAAAAGCAACTGATAAACCAGACTGAAAAAATTGACAGCGGATAAAGACATCTCAGGCTAAAATTGCTTGTACATAAAAACAAAGAATAAATCTGTTTGTATTTAAATAAAAATGCTGAAATCTAAAATAAAATTTATAAAATTCAATATTTATTTTTAAAATACAAAATAAATATTTATTTTGTGGTTTAAAGTAGCTGAATTTTTAGTCTACAGCATCGTTATTGGCCGTAGGTTTTTCTACTTTGGTAAGTGATTTGGTTTTAGTGTCGTCCTTAAATCGGGAACATGCAAATTTTGGTTTCAACGAGCCATTAAGCGAAAACTATGAGAAATAAAACATTTTTGTAAGAACAACAATTAGTCACATTTTGTACTAATACAAGAAAAAAAAAATATCTGGCACAACTATAAAATAAGAACATGATGATGAAAATTGATGCATACCGTGACCTTGAGAGTAAGAGTACTGTGTACTGGTTTGAAATTTCCGCGTTTGGCGCGCGGGAACAGCATAGCAATAAGAGCCGCAGTACCACGCTCGGCGATAGGCACATGGTCTCTATTCACAGCGCTAAACTGGCGTGCAATGTTTTCATAGAACTCGTTTTCCTATCAGACTCCAAGCGGTGACCCTGTAATTTTATTTTTGCATAGTATGAAGTAAAGACCAATGACCGCACCTCATTTTGCAATTTACGGATTCAGGTCGTGTTTTCAGAGTTACAGCAGTCTAAAATAGCTGTTTTCAGCCATTTCCAGAGGCCCAAAAATCATGTTACTAACAAGTATACTGAATTTTCAAAAAGTGGCATACGTAGTTTCAAGTGTTTCATAGATAACAACAATAGGAATAAGTTCGGCGGTTTCGCGTGAAATAGTATTCGCGTGACACATCACAACACCGTCCAACTGCTAAGTACACAGTCCTCTTAACGGTTGGACGGGCGCACAGTAAACCTATCAGCAGTACTGAGCTGTGGTTAAGTCACTGTGCAATCAGGCTCAGCCGTCCTTGGAGGTGTTTCTCAAGAAGGCACAATATACCACTGCCTTCAGTCTCTACACGGATGTCATCGCATATGTTTCGATGTGCGGTATACGCCAGGAAGCTCCTCACAGCGTGTCAGAGGTTTTTGACACGGACGCTGGAAATAGCATCGGCTGAGCAGGAAGAGACTCTCGCACATCTGGCGCAGATATGCAGCGTCTAAGTGGAACTTTATGGACGTACGCCTTCGCAGTGCTATGTCGGCTCCGAAAACCAAGGAAAACGACGAAGGGAAAATTTGATGTAGTCAACACATGCCTAAATTTTAAAAGCTGAAAAATCCCCAGATGAATTGTGTCAAATCAAAGGAAATTCAAAACAAAATTAAGGGTCACGGAAAGGTACAATGTCGAGCGGACAATTGGAGTACTCGAGCGTCAGTAAAATCTGAACTACTCATCAAAATTCGGTGAGATTTTTTGCCGAGTAGATATTTTATCAGCGGACGTTTGTTTATATAGCATTAGGCGGTAGTATGTTATACTTCCGAGTAAAAAAATATAAAAAAAGTTTTAGAAATATAAGGGCTTGAAACCACAAAGTCTACCAAATTGGAAAACTGTAATTTTTATAATTTTTAATGTGTAAATGTCTAGGACTATATAGTGACATAATTTCAAAAATTCTCGCGTTTTCATTTTAAATATTTTGCTATTAGAAATCTCTGCGCGGGAAGTTTACTGACGTTAAAATTGCTTTGGTTCATTGTGTATAGGATTTTTCTTATAATAATTTATTTTCTTGAATACCATTGTGGCTCAATAGCCACAGTGGCATTCAAGAAAATAAATGCTTAAAAAATTAACTGACAAGTAATTCGAAATGAGAAAACCGAAGCAAGAAAAGTGTTCCAGAGAAAAGACGCCAGTTGTCTTATACTTAGGCCTAGTAGGAGGTCGTGAAAACAGAAAATTGTAATCAAATCGAAAAAAAAAATTAGCGTAAAGCTGGAAATAATTTTAATCACTTTATCATACAGCTCTATTTATTACGTTAAGTCTTCCTCCTCGGTACAGGTGAAAGTCGGCCGCCATCTTGAAAAAAACTGACAATTATCATATTTTCGTTAATATATCGTGTACAGCACAGTTTTATCAATAAACTACCTACAGAACTTTTCGATGGAAAATTAAATTTCTTAAGAAATTCGTTCTAAGCATTATTACGTTGACTCAACGGGTTTGGTATTATAATTGAGGAAGCTATTGATGTATTGTTTTTATCTGTACACAACTCGATGTAAACTATTCTGTTATCACTTTTTCAACGATATGAACTGGTTGAAACTGTCCCTGGATTTTTTTTACAAATGGTACCTTCTGTGTGTGAAATTCGTTAATTTGGACGATTTTGGCCAGTGTATATAAACTGTTTCCAAGGACACTGGATGAAATATCAAATATGCATAGGAATAGCATTCACAGAACATTATAGGTAGGCACAGGAATTTTTGGTGAAAAGATTTTCGCCGCAACTTTGTTCCAGTGTCTTACGTGCACACCTGCAGCTCAACTTCATGATTATTGGCAAGAGTCTTTTGTACAGAGTTGTTATTAATTTGAATGTGCCAATCAGTATACGGGTAACTGTGACACGCCACGTCTGTGATTTGCGGATTTAACCTCCAGACGTTGTATGTTGCGGCATCCAATCACTGACCACAAAGCAGAGCTGCAGGTGCGCACGTAAGGCACTGAAACTAAGTGCTGCAAAAATCTTTCCGCGAAATTTCCTATCTAATTACAAGTGGTTAGGGATAAATTGAATAGGATCAAAGCCTCAGTTATTTCCTTTTAGATAATTTATAGTTTCCTGCCACTTTTTAATAAAACGAAAGCAACCTAAATATCAATCAGAGAGTATCGATTCCGCGTGCTCATTAGTAAACATATGACGTGACAATAAATACCAAAATTTAGGTACATTATTCTAAATAAGGTGCTCGACAAAAGTGCTCAGTTTACTGCGAACCAACTATGCATGTGTTGAGGCATTCCAGGTCCTACATTTAACTCGAATATTTATTTTTACGCGGCGTAAAATGTGAAATGTATGTTTTCTTCGTATAGGTATGAAAATATTGGTGCAGAATATTTTAAAAGGTACAGGCGTGTACAATACGCACTTATCCTTGATATTACGTCGTAAAATGACAGTGTCGCCACTGAATGTCTCATATAGGAGACGAGAAGACTGCGCGTCAGTTAAGGACGTTGGACCCGTAAAAATTCAAAATTTTATGTTTGTGCCAAACACTGTTCAACTTTTACACATCCGATGACATGTAATTTCTTCAAAGAAAAAAAATTAGGTCTCATAGTTTTATTATAATCACCTATTAAAGTCACAAAATGCCAGTTGCGGTGTAGCCAAAATGATAAAAAATTATTAACTTACAAAAACAAGATAATTCATATTGATACTTAATGATGTAAGCTACTTCAAGACTCTTGTAAACACAAAGCGATAAAGGTTTTGTGTTTTTTAAGTATTGATGAAATGAGTAAAAATTTTGAATAACTTTTGACTACTACTGAAATTTTCAAAACTAACTTTTGTCAAACATGTCATGAAATGCATTAATACACTGACTTTCAGTTCCAGTAATTTTGAATTCATTAGTTAATTACTTTTTTTTATTATTTTGGCTACACCGCAATGCCCATTTTGTGACTTTGATGAGTGATTAGGCCTATGCCAAAAACGATGGGGAGTAATTTTTTTTTATTTGGGGAAAAGACGTGTTATCTTATGTGTAAAAGTTGAACAGTGTTTGGCTAAAATATAAAAAAATGAAATGTTACGAGTCCAACGCAGTTAAGTGATTTGCGCTTAGAGGCCAGGTAGAGGCGAGATGCACGTGCTCTGTCGTCCTCACCACTTCCGTACTTGTAGGCCTTGAACGAGTCACATACGTTCACACAGAAGCTGAAGCACAACTCAAGTTCCCGAGGGGGGGTGAGGCACGCAGTAGTAATTGCTAGTCTAATTTTCATCTTTAAGAAGGTACAATGTTCAATATTTTCATGAAATGACTTCAAATTATGTATTGTATTACTGAAGTAAAGAACCAATAAAATACTGTAGCCTATGTAGACAGATATGTTCTCAAAGATTTGCCCCTGCTTCGAGGCTTCAGAGAAGGTGGGCATATACCAAACCCCCTCCCTTCGTGTTGCGCCACTGCTCAGATGGTCGTCTTAAAAGACATTCGATAGAGATAAAGTAAAACGCGCCGTCTTGAAATACCGTACTAGTTTTTTTACGGTGTATGTAAAAACCCGGTGTTCTCAGAACAGTTATTTATGTGGATATGAGTTTCCGTGTAAAGACTCGATTTACAGGCGAAATTTTGCTAGTGACTCCTGATGAATACAGATGGTGAAATTTCGCGAATTCAATGACGTGCGTGTTAGAATCAAATATCCTATGAATACTCAAGTCCCGACCACGTGTCCACTAGCTGCTACTCAGTGGAACAGCAGACAATGACAGACAGAGCTTGAGTATGCATAGGATATTTGATTCTAACATGCAGGTCACTGAATTCGAGAAGTTTCACCACCTCTACTGATAATATTAGATACAAGAAGTAGGCTTAGCTAGGCATAGGCATGTCTGCAGTAGAATAGGTGGGCCTTGACCCCTGTAGTGCCTAATGTTGCCATAACTAGAGATGATCGCAAAAATGTTTTATGCCTATATAGCCTACCCTTGAAAACGCTGTAGTTAATTTCAACACATATAATTGGATGATATACTTCTGACACAACGTAGCTGTCCACAGACCAATAACAGGCATCACATGTTACAATAGCGGGATTCTTATTGGCTCAGCCAAATAAGGAAACAGTTCCACGTACAAGCGAAGGCCAGTAATCTTCTGCTAAGTTGAACGAGCGGTAAAACCCAGCAGACTGTCAAGATTCCCCGAGATAAACACATCTCTAGCTGTAACATAGGCCTACGTATTGCATTTTTGTCAATTTTATTCTTACGTTAATAGCAAAAATACGTTGTTTATTTATTTAGCAGGTTTAAGATCTCATCGACAGCAACTCATCAGAGAATATGGACGTCTCTGATAATGTTGTATGTTCAAGTGATGAACACAAATTGACTCCTAAGCCTTACCAGGGACTCTAACCTAGAATCCCTCGCTCCGCAAGTCGGTGCGCAATAAACGTTGCTATTGAGGTCGAGTTCATAAACAAGCTTCGATAAGCATTGATTCTTCAAAGTTCGAACCAGAGAATGCGAAATAGTAAGATCTGTTATTTTCTCTTTCAACCCTCTGTCGTTCTCGGTTACGTATTAGGAAAACATGCAGAGGGAGTGGTAGCCTACTTGTCCTCAGTTCCCCCGCTGTGTGGATAAAACCCACAACACACAACAAAGCCCCTTTGTATTTTTAAAAATTGCCATAAACGAAGAACAGTGTCGTTATTTTCAGAACTTTTTTTTAATACAAAAGAATTCCATTGTGTGATTTTAAATATTTTAGCATAACTTATAGTCCACACTATCTAATTCCAGGTTAAATTACTTCATTCGTATAATGAGTTGGTTTATGTTATTTGCATGTTCCCGTAACTTGCACATCTTGACTCCGGCATGCCGCTATGGGAAGACTATGAGATAAAAAAAATTCTCAAGTGGAAAATGTAGTCACAAGTAACGTCTTTGAAACTAACAATATGTAGTACAAATATAAAACTATGCATTTTTGACACGTGAAAGAATGTATTTACGAACACACCGCAAAGAATTGTAATATTTTACTTATTGTATTGTTTTACTTATTGTATTATGTTATCTATTGCATTTTTTCTTCCTTTTTTTACGTGGTAGTGAAGATTAGCCTACTGTATAAGAATATGTTAGACACGGCAAATTGTAAACCGGCCTTGGAGCTGAATTTTGTTCGTGTATAAATAAATAAATAAATAATTTTAAGCACGTAGTATATGGCGCCCTTAAGAATTGACCTCTGAACTTGAATATTTTACTTGTTTTCATCAATGTCTATAACAAGCAAGCTTAAAAAATTCAAAACTGTTAGCAAATGTTTTTAAGCATGAAGGCTAACAACACTTATGCAAACAATTTACCAAACCTGTTTTACTTCCATCTCCGTGTCTGATTCATGCAAATTTTCCCAAGATGTGATATTTTATTGTAAGCTGCTGTTATATGCTGGGCGTGTATCCTATACCTGCATGTGTACTATTTTCTGTGCTAGATCACTTATAGGCCAGCATGAACAATATTTTACAAAACGACATTTTGTACAATATCTGCTCCTTGTAAAGCAATGAGACTCGCCTCTGAACTGAATCGAAATTTAAAAGAATTGTTGTTAAATTTGCTTTAGCCCTATGTAGCTATGACTTTTTATCTACCGAGCGAAACATTTTCTGAATTTTTTCTGTGCAATTACGTCTTTTTATAATTTGCATAATTATTTAACATATTTTAAACCATGTTGTGCAGGCTGACTTGGCAAAAAGTGTTTTGGTAACCATGATCAACAATATCGTCCTTTTCGAGAAATCTTGTCTCTACAAAAATTTATCTTTACTGATATTTTTACCAGGAAAACTGTTAAAAGAGTCTCAATTTGCACCTATAAATAACCCTCCCCCCACATTATAAGGAAGGGGTAATGATTACCCCTCCAACTGAAATCCTGGCTACGTGATTGGCTGGTGCTGCCAAATAGAAATGTCTGGGCACGCCTATATGGACGTAACGTAATTGATATTTCCGGGTAGACGCTACTGCCTAGGCGCTTTCAGTGTCATCCACTTACTGACTTTTAGCCTACTAGTGTTCTAATATCATCGTGCATATTCAAATTACCTAATCTATTTAATAAATACGGTACGTAGCTGGTTGTATAATATATTACGTAACCCCCTTTCCCCCTACTTTTCTGGTCGTGGAAAGATATTTCTAACGTCAGGGGACTTAGGTTGTTCTTGCGCGTGCACTTAGCCAGTCGCACCAAGATGGCCGCCGTGTACAGACTTTTTTTCATTGCGTCCTTGCTCCGGCGTGAACGTGACACAAATAGATGTGGCTGTTGTTTTAGCGTCTCTGTAATCTATGGTTACAACCACTGATTTTTGTTGAAAATAATCGTACATCGACTTGTTTGGATATAACGCTCAGCGTCTCGGGATTCTACCCGCAAATCACAGGCAGACGCCTGGTGTCGCAGTAAACCTGTTTTGATTGGTTCGGTCACAAAAACGACGCATCTGCACAAATTCATTCTGCCAATAACCACGAAGCAAAGCTGCTTGCAAGCGAGGCGTTTGTTACTTTAGCTTACCAAATGTTAATAGTGGTCTTACTTACATATTTGGTAAACAGGGCCTCCGCTCATATGCTACTGAAACTTAGCAATTAAGCTGATATTGCCGTACAGCTAACATGTCGTCAGATATGAGAATATATCGCAAAATTTTTGTGCCAACATAACCCTGAAAACACTGTGGTATCTTGTGACATATATGACTGGATGTTATACGTCTGAAACAATGTAGTTGTCTGCAGACCAACAGCAGTCATCAAATATTACAACAGCGGGATTCTTATTGGCTCAGTCAAATACGGCAACAAGTCTACGCAAAAGCAAAAGACCGTTATCTTTTCATACGCTGAACGTACGTTGAATCCCAGCATACAGTCGAGTTTTCTCGCGGTGAACTACATATCATTGGACAGTATACGGAACTACTAAACTTATAAGTGAAATTACTTTGAATTATTTTTATTTTATTTGCGACTTATTTTTACAGTGGCGAAGTTAAGGCGTAACCACATTGTCTTGCACTTAACCACTGAAAAAAAAATCAAAGACAACAGAACATTAAAACTCATTGAGAAAAGAAAGATGAGAGAAGTAAATAAGATATAAAATTACAATAAGCATGAGTATTACCATCTAGAACACAAATCATTCCTGATTATTATCGTACAAGAAATTTTAGGTATCAGTTAAATTGTTTTGTTTACTCGCAAAGGACTGAACAATGAGCGAGTAAATTTGTAGATAGTGTAAAATTGGATATGTTATAATAATAGAACACAAGAATATTCTGTTCTCTGATAGGTTACTGAGCTTCTCCATAGGTTGAGGCTGGGGAGATGGCCACAGTACAGGACAGTGCTAAGTACCGGAAAGTAGCTAGTTGTTAGTTCGCCCACTAGATGGCAGGGGCGTCCACTTACCATGCTGTATACTCGCTTCGTTACAGTACGATGTACGTGAGCTGTTTCATAAATAGATTTGAGCTACCAGCCTGAGCTAATTTTATAGCAAGTTTGCTACGTGCTGAGGTAGGAACGAGCGGTTTCGTACTGGGTAGGTTTGCAGTTAGATACGGCTCAAAATGCAGTGTTATTGTCGTTGTGTGTTATGATTGTATACCTACTGACTTCACCTGAATTAGAAATCTGCTGTATTATTTTGTTTCTTCATAGTTGTGTCTTCTAGTCTGTTGCCTGTGACGTCCTCGTAATTATTCTGTCTTGCAACCATTATTGCCTTCGTCCCAGTATTGTATGTGTTGTCCTAATTGTTGTGGCCTGGGTTTTACAGATTATTATGTTTTGTACTTCGACTTTTATTTTTGGATGTTTGTTTTATTTTCATTTACCTGATGTTGACTAAACCTTATGGGATCTTTCATGTTCTGTTGTTTTGGTTTATGGATGTATTGACTACAGCCAACTCGGCTTGTTTTCTCTTTCTCTTTTTTTTCGTTTATTTGTTTTTTTAGTCTCATTCTAAGATTTCTGGAACGTCATAATACTGCAATGTTGTACGTCCACAATTGTACAGTACGTTATTCTGTTCCATTGCAAGAAACATCCAATGACATTATGGACAGTTGGGGCTACAAATCCACGCAAGACAGATCTGCAGCATGGCTGGTAAAGCATTTACCTAAATTTGCAGGATGGACCGGGCCAAGTCAGGTACAGTGTGTACTGGAATACTCATTCAAAAAGGAACATATCGTCTGTTAAGAGTTAATACCTCACATCAAATTTTAAAGAATGCTATACGGATACCTCGTAAAACAGATATAATGTATTAAGTATGAACTTGTTTCTTTGTTTAAAATGAATTTCCCGACATACTAAAAACCTCCACGACGCGAAAAATTTCCACTTTTTTTTTCAGTAGCTGTAAATTGTTATTGCTCCTGTTAAGTCACGAAAATGTTTTTACACGACGATATTAATATATTCCAAGTAGGGTAAATCAGCACATACGGGGGAAGAATCAAAAGAACAGGCTCAAACTTTGAAGCTATATCATCTGTACCAGAAGAAATGGAGAAAACATAGAAAAAAAGGCAACTGGAAGAAGAGCAAAAACTAGCGAAGTGCTGACATTAACACCCTACAATAGCCTACAGCCCGGGAAGGAAAAGAGGAATCTAAAAAGCAGAAAATAGAGAAAGTAGAATAAAGGAAGCCATGAAATAAAAGAGAATGAAACAAAACTCTACGGAAAAAAATTAGAGAAATAGGCCTAAATGCCTAAGCAACGGAAAGGCAAAAATTACTCCCCTAACTTCCAACGTTCAAGAAACCGAACGAAAGTTGAATTTTGAAGATTATTAAAAAAAAAATCGACGGGCGGGAAACAAGAAGATGGCCAAGAAGATGAAATAAGTGTGTGATATACTGTGAAATTTTCCAGGAAAATTAGGTGATGTGTTTAGGTAAGGTAAGTGGGTTTTACATCTCGTCGACAACGAGGTCGTTATAGACGGTGACGTACAAATGTATGCAATGACAGGAGCTGGGAGAGGAGTCGGCCGTGGCCTTTGTTAAGGGGGGAAGGGGGTGTTAGACAGCTCCACTGTATTTCCAGTTTTCGAGCCTTGACATTTATTCAAACAGTAGGTAGGCTACTATCAAAATTTTCTCTTCATCAAAGCGTAGGATAAATTATTGGTAATCTGACTGACATAAATCATATTTGAATCTTTCATTATTTACCATGCGGAATCATTGCAAGGGAATTCTTGATAAATACCCGATAATTCTCTTGCAATGATTCTGCATTAATTATTAATTAAAGGTTCCATTATTTTGATAATACAATTTGAATAAATGTTATGGCTCAAGAACAGAAAATGCAATAAAATTTTCTAACACTCCCCCTTGAGGAACTAACCGAGGATTCGCCTGGAGCGATTTCGGGAAACCATGGAAATCCGAAATCAGGATGGACGGAGACGGGGATCGAACCCGGGTCCTCCCAAATACGGTCCAATATGTAACCGTTGCGCCACCTCGCTGGGTTGTGATGTGTTTAGATTGCAGTGGCTGGGCACATGACGGATGTGCAGACAGTGAAAACATATTGTGTTTTATAGGCGTGAACATTGTAAGCAAATTTCAAAATGCTTCTATTTTTCAGTTACTCATATTAGCGTGTATATATTTGCTTTTTACATTATTTTAGGATTATTACTCTTACTGTAGTATGCTTATTTAAATGCTGTCCGGTACTGGAAACCCCTTTTTTAAAACACCAATGTAATACGTGTTTTAGATAGGGCCTATAGGCTACAAAAAATCTTAGGATTAGATACTGTAAAATTAATTCATATGATTATTCTGTGCGAATGTTAAACTACTTCTCCAGCATATAGTTTTCTTGTATGGTTGCGAAGAATAACGTAAATTACAAAAAAAAAAAAGTTAGTGTGTCCGGTACTAGGGCTGCAGAAAGGTCGGGTTGGTAAGTTTTAGGGAAAGCTTAACTGTCTGAAATATTCAAGATATTTAACTTACTTCTACAGTGGAACGAATAAATGTTTGGATTTTTTTTAAAGAGAAGTGTAAGCCTATTCGTTGCCAAAGAATATTCCACCAACAAATACATTAGTATTTTACTAACTTGTGCGCATGAGAATGTCAGTGTAACAAATACAATAAGTTGTTTTTTATTTTCCTACGGAGATACAGAAAGTCATAAATCAGTTTTTAAAAATGCGTTAAAATTCCAGTTGCTTTGTTTGTTGCCCACCTCACAATATTACTGAGAGCGGCGCTGACGTGAGATATGAGCGCTCCACCATCGCGGCCAGCCTGGAAGTGAATTCCTGGGGAAAACAGTTGCCACACTCTTATTATATACGGCTAGAAGCACAAGAATAATCAACTGTGACCAGTGCATGTATAGAACTGAGAATTATAGGCTGCTGCCAGATGAATCCGCGTAATACTCGCACCTCACCTGACGGCTAAGAGGCTGGCCAAACATAAATAGCCTTAGCTGACGCTAAATCATATTAAAACCGCAGAGTACCCATCAAAATTGTATTTTTCTGGCAAATATTTAAGCACATTTGTAATACATAAACTATAACATAGAATACAGAACTATTATGTAGGCTACCTGAGTAACAAAATTCTCTGAAACTTATTACGACAGGCCAAATTATAATTACGAGGACATAGGCTATTGATTGGAGTGAGATTATTGTTTTTTGCATGCAGTCAACCTGAATCTTATAGTAAATATGTATAATAAAAAGGGAAATTTGTTTTGTATTTTCATTTTTATTTCTAATCCATTTAGAATGGTTCTAACCAGAGATCGTTCTGCACAACTGCCGAAATCTAGAACATTCTCTTAGTCACTACATAAATAAACAAGGCTGCTGAAAAAAAAATTTATCTAGACACGTAAAGGGCTTTTGCACGACGCGTTCCGCCTTTTTAAAAAATCTCTTTAATATTCAATGTAGGTAAATTTGTATTTCATTAGTTGAAAACGTGCTCATATTTAATATGCATGTTATATTTTATATGTATTATGTATTTTAAATTTATTTGTGCGTTTTCCCCACAGGATCGCGGGCACGCAGCAAGAATACTTTTCGAAACATTCTCTTAAAAGCAGAGGGGGAAAACAAAGGCCCTGCTGGTTCATCTGAGAACAAGCGTCCTGCAATGTGCCAAGCAAGTGTTACAGCATATCAGAATTTGGAAAGCGATAGCGAGGAGGATACTTCCAAACAGGTCCTCGAAGATGAACTTTCTGACTCATACCAAACAGCAGAGGAAGATCTTGAGTCATCATGGGCTTCAGCTGATGATGGTAACCCGCCTAGCGTCATGTCCGTAATGCGGTACGTAGTAACCTCTGTTACAAGTCACCCATCATCTGTTTATATATATATATATATATATATATATATGTGTGTGTGTGTGCGCGCGCGTGTGTGTGTCTGTCTGTCTGTGTCGTGTAAGCCTATGCGTTCCTACACCAATCTTCTGGTCGCGAAGAAACACTTTGACGAGGGCGTGTGCCCGCCAAGGTTTCTGCCAAAAAAAATGTATATAACACGAAGTGTGGGGAGGAAGATAACAGGCCATATGGAGGCAGGGGCCAACATTTCAGTGAAAAAGTTTGCGTTTTATAATGGTTCGTAAACGACAGCTAAAGACGCTCAACATCATTTTCAACATTTCAAACTTTGACGATTTTTTTAGAAAATAGAAAAAATGCCGCAATTGATTATTTTTGAAATTATTATCTGTAGGCCTACATATATTATTATTATTTGTATTAAATTTGAACTGCGTAAAAGTTTTTGTCAAAAACGTTTTAATTTTTTTCTTCCAAAAATTATTTTAACCTTTTGGAATAGTTTAGTTTTTGAAATTAATTGGAATCAGAAATACATATTTTTATAAATAATTTACGCTAAATTGGAGTACATATACTGAACTTTTGCATGACTCAAAGGTCTTTAAATGGAAGGTCAAGCGAACGAAGTCGCGGGTATTAGCTAATATCACATAAAAATTAAGTTATAACGTTTAGAGTAGCGGCTTAACCTGGACTGAACTCGGAAGTGGACTGAATAAACCTATCTGAAATTTTATTGTCAACTCTCTCGGACTGGACTAAAGTAATAGCGCGGTGATATATTCCAGGTGAGCTGACCATAAACTGAATCAAGAGAACGCGTTCGCCGTATCGAACTGTTGACCATAAACTGAATCAAGAGAACGCGTTCGCCATATCGAACTGTTGACCATAAACTGAATCAAGAGAACGCGTTCGCCATATCGAACTGTTGACCATAAACTGAATCAAGAGAAAGTGTTCGCCATATCGAACTGTTGACCATAAACTGAATCAAGAGAACGCGTTCGCCGTATCGAACTGTTAATTTCGGTAATGTAAGATGTTAGAATCATCATGGGTTAACCAAATACAAGTGTATTTTATTAATATAAAGAGGTACAAAACAATTTAAATATACTGACAAATTACTCGAAACAAAATTTATTATTAACTTCTGCCTGTTTTTTTTTTTTTTTTTTTTGAGAGTCATTAGTTTTGCAGTTCATGGCTAAGTTAAAAGCTGTCACTACGCAATGTCCAGTTCAGGTTCACTCCACGTGTACATGTCAATCATGATTGGACACTTTATTGTTAAATCACTTTCAGTCTTTGATTACATCTCGTTGTTACATGTTGACTTCAGTTCAAGTTCGGTTCAGTCCAGAACTTCAATTCAGAAATACTAAACATAAGCAACGGCCAATGCACATTCAAACACCAAGAAATACTTCTGATGTTAATTCAATCCTCTCTTTAACAGTGCAATAACTAATGGCATAGTATCTAAATCATACTGTCAACTTTGTCGAAAAAACATTACGGGTAAGCCTATATTTACGTCGATAAAAACTGCTGTATACGATAGCTAACAAATAAATTTACACTAAACTGTCAGATGAGAATTTATACATTATAAAGAACTTCCGTTACATTACCGAGTCCTTAAATAGATTATTTGTTTCTGACTCATTTTCGCGACAGTGAATTCAAATTAAGATATAAGGTAATTTAATATCATGAAATTTCAATCTCGTAAACAGATTGCGTGATATTATACGCTTCCTTAAATATTTAAAACAGAATATACCGTAAAATATGGCATAGGTCTATTGTATTAATAACAACTACAAACATTTACAATCAATACCATTGCGAGTACAGTATAAATTCAAACATTTTTTATTTTGTGGTTACGGTACGGGGAAATAGCCGATTCTGGAACAAGTGGGTTGTGGGTATGGTGCCGCGGTGCCATGGCAGCCATCTTGTTTCCGGTCGCCATCTTGTTTCCGGCCGCCATTTTGTTCTTCATTTCCTCCTGATCTCTCATTCGTCACCACCACACCGGCAAACCCTCATCTCCCATTTTCTCCTGCTCTCTCATTCCTTAAATCCACACCTACAACCCTCATCTACCATTTTATCCTGCTATCTTAATCCTTAAATCAACACCTGCAACCCTCATCTCCGATTTTCTCCTGCTCTCTCATTCATCAGCACCACAACTGCAACCCTCATGCTCCTCCTCTCCCCCTACTCCCCTCCTCATACTCCTCCTCCCCTCCTCCCATCATCCATTTCATCCTGTTCTCTCATTCACTAGCACCACAGCTGCAACCCTTATCTCCCATTCTTCTTGCTCTCTCGTCAACCAGCACCACACCTGCAACTCTCATCTCCCATTTCTTCCTGCTCTCTCATTCATCAACACCACAGCTGCAACTCTCATCTCCCATTTTTCCTTCTCTCTTATTCACCAGCACCACAGTTGCAACCCATCTACCATTCCTTAAATTCACACCTACAAACCTAATCTCCCATTTTTTTCTGGTCTCTTATTCATCAGCACCACACCTGCAACCCACATCTCCCATTTCTTAAATGCACCCCTGCAACCCTCATCTCCCATTTCTTCCTGCTCTCTCATTCCTAAAATCTATGGCTGCAACACTCATCTCCCGTTTCTTCCTGCGCTCTCATTCATCAGCACCACAGCTGCAGCCCACATCTCCCATTCCTTAAATACACACTAGCAACCCTCATCTCCCATTTCTTCCTGCGCTCTCATTCATTAGCACCACACCTGCAAACCTCATCTCCCATTTCCTCCTGCTCTCTCATTCCACCAGCTCCTAGAATTTTCTACTCATTCTTTGTCATTCCATCTTCTCGGTTCCGCAACCCTATACCTCCATGAAGAATCGGTAATCACCTGTATATTTCTCATAACGTGTATCGTACACATTCAGTCATTCCACCATTCTTCTTGCAACATCATTCCACTACTACTCCATTCAATCTGCCGCAACTGTATCACTCTACCATATGTGCGTAGTAAAAGACTAGGACCACAGTTTTCGGTCTAACGATGTATTATGTTTCATAATAATATACTGTTGAAACACAAGAACCAGTCTGATCCTGCCTAACCTAACCCGACACCACCTAACCTAGCTTAGCCTAACCTTACCTCACCTACCTCACACAGAACTAACTCGACCCACCCCTAACCTAACTTACCTCACCAAGAACTAACCTAACCTAACATACCTAACCTAACCCGAACCCACCTAACTTAACCTAACCCGACCCCACCTAACCTAGCTTAGGCTAATGTAACCTAACTGTACCTAACCTACCTCACCCAGAACTAACTCGACCCACCCCTAACCTAACCTAACCAGGCCTCACCTAACCTAACCTGAACCAACCTAACCCAACCTAGCATAACCTAACCCAACCGCACCTAACCTAACCTTACCTAACCTAACCTGACACCACCTAACCTAGCTTAGCCTAATCTATCCTAACCTTGCATACACAGATTCAGTACACAAAAGTATTCATCCCCGAACTATCCTACCGATACAGCACTAATTCTGTTACAGGCATTACAAGTGACGGAGTAATTCAGCCTCCCAGATTTCTTTTGTTTTCATAGGCGTCATTCGAATACACAAACCATTAGTAACATTCACTTCAACTAAATTTACCCAGTAAAACCACGCCAAGCATACAACAACTAGCAGTATAAATCTACTTTCTTCTCCTAGTCATCTCAACCGTCCTCTTCTTCCCCCTCCTTACAATACTACCCATCACACAAAATGTTGGTCCCTATAAGCTAGCACCTCAACATCTGAGGTACAAGTCTTGACAAGTGTTATACACAAAAAGTAGTATGATTTGGTATGTCCGGGGACAGTGGCTGGTGTCTGTGGATATGTGGATTCGGTCGCCATCTTGGATGATTTCCCCACAGCCATCTTGGATGACATTACTGCAACCATCTTGGATGATGTTACTGCAGCCATCTTGGATGACATCACCACAGCCATTTTGGATGACATCACCACCACCATCTTGTTTCTGGTCGCCATATTGTTTCTGACCACCATCTTGAATTACATTACTTTTAAAGTTTTTAAAAAATTATAAAAATTCAAATATTTCTAAAAATAATTTTAGATCTATCTGCCATCTTGGAATAATTTCCCTCAAACCCAGCCAAATTTCAACCGTCATTTGGTGACATGTTCTGGAGCCCGCCATATTTCATTTTCATTTTCTTACACTCTCATTCCACTCGTAATTTTTCCTGCTCTCATTCCACTCGTAAATTTTTCCTGCTCTCTCATTCTACCTAATCGTCTGCTATATGCAGCCATATTGGTCACTATCTAGGTACACTATATCCGCCATCTTGGTATGTCAAATCCACCATCATGTTTTTAATTTTCTCCTGCTCTCTCATTCATCAGCTCCCCAACTATAATCTTCATCCCCAATTCCTCCTGCTCTGTCATTCCACTCATACTTTCCACCTGCACTCTCATTCATCAGTTCCCCAGCTACAACCCAAATCTCCCATTCCTCCTCCTCGGCCTCTTCTTGTTTCCCATTGTACATCACCTTGACAGGAGGTGCCGACTATGGCAGCCATTTTTGTTTCCTACTTACTCACTTGATTCGACTCCACCAGTACACACATGTGTTTAAGGATGACTGGTA
Organism: Medauroidea extradentata; assembly: GCA_003012365.1. Lineage (NCBI taxonomy): Eukaryota > Metazoa > Arthropoda > Insecta > Phasmatodea > Phasmatidae > Medauroidea > Medauroidea extradentata. The sequence continues at coordinate 56,275 of PNEQ01028003.1, forward strand.
ATGTGCCATAGGCGTGACTCTCGCCCCTAGCACAAGTATTATTTTTTTTAATGCTTACCTCCAGGCATCTAAATTGACAAGTCTTGACATGTATTATACACAGAGCTGTATCGCCATCATAAATCATAATTGTTTCAATATTTAAATCCTTTCATAGTAGTTAATTATAATGTAATAGTGTGGCATGTAAATACTGATTGAGTGTACAAGGACTGAGGCATCTGATGCTCTTTGACAGCCATATGAAATAATGTCTCTCAAAACACGCAATGTAAGTTATACCAAAATATACATTTTATTTAAAAACTAAAGCACTATATACACAACACAATAAAACACTATATACACAATATTTACACTATATACACAGAATACTATCAATCTTGAGACTGCTAGGCAGGTCATTGCCCCACCAATGTCCTGAGGAGAAGAGTTTACTCCTGGAAGCGAGCGGTGGTGGTGTTGCAGATCTCCACCAGGATTTCCTCAAGCTGGCTCCGAACCTGGTCCCGCAGCACGCAGGGCTCTCGCCGCACTTCCTCCCCAGAATCCTCACCTTCCGCCTCCTCTTCCTGTTCCTGTCCTTGGTTCGTACGACGAAGAAGCTCATTGTTAAACACACTGCCTTTATCCTAAAGGGGCAGAACCTCGACCTTGGAGACAACTGGACACTGTAGCCCTGCAGCATTGTTCTCTTCATCACTCTGTAGCAATGGTAAAGATGGATGCACTGGTGTAGCTAATCTATAAACTGGCGACCTGCTTCGGTCGCGGATAATACGAATAAGTGGTGGTGCTGGAGTATATGCCTCCTTGTGAAACAAATTATATCATCAAATGTTTCGGCGTCTTCCTCTAGCAAGGCACGGAACACTTCCTGCTCACTCGACAAGGCAATGTGAACAGGTAGAGGTGTAAACACCGGCCAGACTCCCTGTACGCATCCTCTCTTTGCACATCGGGCGGGTCTCTACATGCGTGTGGAGCATGACTCAGCAAGGTCTGCGGCCACGCATGGTACAGTCCAGCGCCTCGAGAAGGTAAGATAACGAAACTGCACGCCCTAACCACGACCAGCTCATCGCTTCAAGTTTCAACAAGCTCAGAGTACATGTGCACAGTCATCACAGACTGCCTTCCAGGCACCCTAGTAGCAGTCTTATACAATTACCAGTAAAAAGAATATTTGCTAATAAATAATAACACAAAATTCAGTTTTAAACAAATACATTAATTTATGTCTTCATACATAATTCACTTTATTTATTCATAATGTTTGACTGGCGAATCCAACTGTCGTGGCTTGCATCGAACCCCAGCCATCGCACAAGAACCTTATTTCCATTCTTCTTCAATACCTTCTCGAATGTGTGTTTGGATACTTGGTAACTTGAATTTCTTCGCCGTAGAAGCCTCCTAGAATAGTCTTGCCTTCCACATCTACTAGGTAGAAGGTCCTTGGTTCGTAGTGTCGAATTTGGACCACTTTAAATATTTCAGTACTCCAGTTAGGTGAGTAGCATATAGTAAATGTTCCCTTCACTAATCACCGGCGATATTCTTATGTAGTCTCCAACATTGGCTTTAGGTTTTTGCAGGTTCAGTTTCTTCTCATTTTTATATACAGTGTGCAGTAAGGGTTGTCATTTACGTTCGCAGGCTTCATGTTCGTGCTGAGACAAGCTGTTTACTACAGCCTGTGGTATTTGCATGCATGTAGAAAGTAGTTGTGTTTTCAGCATTACTTACAAGGTTTATCTGGTTTACTTATTTTGTTTATATGTTACTTCACTATAGTAATTGAGACAGTGAAAATGTTTGGCTAATGTTAGCTTTGGATAAAATGGAGGGTCGTAAGTATTTATTTTTATTGCTGACATAATTTTAGACTCCAAGGTTAGTGCTGTGAATACACATATGCTTACATGGGATACTGTATTGGTAGGATGATTACAATATGTGACAGAATATGTGCTAGTGGTTATGACCTTTCGTACCTGTCTGTGTGGCTGATTCGCTCTCGGAATGGTTCAAATGGGAGATGTTGGCTGCCTTCCTGCAAGAATTACTTTTACAGCTTGTATGATAGTAAAGACTGAGTGTGTATTCTGAATGTTTTGTAATGAATGTTAATAGAATGATGGCTGATGTGATATGTGAGGTCTCTGTGACAGATTCGTATATAGTGTTAGGAGGTGCATGTGAGACTGATGGCTGCCTCAGCTAGTTATGTATGTCTTGTGCATTGGGGTGGCCACCTATCTGTCTTGCAGCCTATTACGATTTTCAGTATATATGCTATTGAGCTGGCTGTAATATGTATGACGAGGAGAATCGTACTGTCCACCCTGTTTGAAATGTGTTCATTGGTACATACATATTTTGTATGTAGCCTCGACACATTTACTGTGGTATTAGAAGAGCTACATTGGGAAACTGAGAAGGGAATCGAACAGAGCCTGTAGGAACCAGTTAGGATCCGCTCAAGTGGACCATAGAATTATCCAGTGCCTCTAGGAATAGGTTGATTATTAGTGTGAGATCATGGTGCTTAATATTTTCCAACTGGGTGAACACAGTGTCTTAGAGAATGGTTCGTCACATGCAAATATGTCAATTGTAGTGATAAAATTGTTGTGCTTATTTGTATTCCTACTTTCAAGATAGAGGTCCGTCATAAGATCCTCATGTGGGTCTCTGCAAAATATTCTACATTCAGTCTTTTAAAGACTTGATGCCAAAACATTAAAAAAAATACTACTCTACCCACAGTGGCGTGAAGACCAGTATCGTGGAACAATTTAATTGTAATTTGTAGACTGAAAAGTGGGTCAAAAATATTCAACACAAGGAAGCTGCAAGTTGGTGGATATAGTACACAAGCTTCTGTCATAATAAAATCACAAAGTACACTGATTCACGAACATTAAGCATGTGGATGAAAATGGCAGCACTTTACTGCACACTGTTTATACAAAATGAGAAGAAACTGTGCCTGCACAAACCTAAAGTAACAGATACTATGTAAATAAATCGCAAGTGAAGGGAACATTTACGAATGGCTACAAACTAAACAGGATCACTAAAATATTTAAAGTGGTCAAGTTTCGTCACTACGGACCTAGGGCTTACTTCATTGATGGCATGAAAAGCAAAGATATTCAAGGAGGTTTCTGTAGTGAAGAATTCAAATTACCAAGTATCCAAACACATATTTAGTCGAGTAGGTTTTAAAGAGTACAGGAAATAAAGTATTAGTGTGTTGGTTTGGGTTCGATGGAAGACATGACAGTTGGATTTGCAAATCGATCATTACATTTAATTAATGTAGTCTTTCTTATTTATAAAGGAATTAACAAAAAATATTATTAAAACTGAATTTCAGTATAATTATTAATAATAAATGTCCTTTTTTGGGAATAGTAGATCTGTGATCACTGCACACACAAACTTTGAAAATGTTAGAACTTGAGGTGATAATTTTGTTGTTTTATGGACATCATGCCTGCAGGGTACTGGACTGCCCGGGTGTCTAATGGCCTGGAATATTAAGTTCGAAGATGGACGACTCTCACATTTCACTGCATTCCTTGAGCACATGCTCACCTCCTGCCCTCCAGGTAGTGGCTCGCTCGCAAGTGGAGGAACGTGTGTCACTATGATGACTTGATGGTACCTGAGGTCAGCCCTAAGGTGCTGACATAGATTTATGACCACTTTAAAGGGAAGAGGGTGGGATTGCAATACACTGGTTGGATGGTAGGGGATGCATACTTGGAGACTAGCAAGGAGTAGTCTCTCCTGGGCTCTTGGGGCTTCGGTTTGCAGTAGGACCTGTGTGTAATACATGTGTGGGACAGCAACAGTGACGAAATGCTCGACGAACTGTACAATAGTGTCATTGCAAGAACTTCTCAAGAAACAACAGCCTCATCAAAACTACCACCACCACCACAACCGCCACTGCTGAATCGTCTGTATCACCACACCTATGAAGATGAGTATGTGATAACAGTGGTTGGATTTATTGAGTCAGCTAAGTGGCCTGCTGTCTTATCCAGGACTCCCTACATAAAAGGCCAACAATAGAGCTTCCTGTGATCGTCGCGGCACCTTCAACGCTTGTGGTGGAAGAGAGGAAGACGATGACAATGACGAGGAGGAGGCAGTCTTCCCAGATGGATAAGGTGAGAGAGAGAGACGATTAAGAGGACGACGGTGAGGAGAGGATATTGCTAGTTCATCATGCCTATCTCAGAATGACTCCAGCATCGAGAGAGGAATTGATCTACATTAGGATATATGGAGGATCCTCGACACAGCAAAGGTACATACCCATCATTCTCTTGAAGGATCTGCATGAGAGTAGTCGTGCCCCAGCGAGCTATATTACAGAATCATGGCTGGAGCCTCAGCTTGTCAAATGTCGTTGGTTTCACCACCACTACTTATAATTCGTATCTGAAATATGCTTCTCATGAGTAGCCTTTGAGGCGGGGGTAACATGTGTTGAAGTGTGAGCATGTATAAACTGAAGAGACAGATGTGTATGCAGTTGTGGGGATGATGTGGAGCTATGTGTGGAGCTACATACATATGGTGATATGTTTACAGGGGTGTAGATTTTTGTGTAGAGAGTGAGGGATATTTCCAATGCCTTCAGTGTAAGTGCTTCTGGTGGTTGGAAGATATGGTAATGGGAAGAGGATGATGGTGTCTGCAATACAAACAGTGGTGCCTGTGGCATTGCCTGCACTGCTATGTGCGGAGGGCATGATGCTTGTGCCGTACCTGTTGTGCGAAGTGTGTTGCCTGTGGTACTATGTGTGGTGCCTGCGATAAATGGGACTATTCTAGTATTGGTGTTTGCATGGAAAATTATGGATATGATTGTGGTTTTACATTGGTTGTATTTTGTGTGTTTGTGTCTGTAGTTCATATTGTTGTTAATGGGTTTTGTTTAATAATAATACTGTGCTGTTTTTAAATGATAATTTTTTTATGTATAGCTTGTGCTTCACGATGCAATTTTTGTCTGAGATATGAAATGTATTAGTGGTTTGATTAGTGTATGTAGGTTTTGTTTGGTGATATATGATATGTTTGTAGTTTGGTTATATCTTTTTCATTTGCTTTTTTTATCATTGTGTTTTTATGGCAAATACAATTGGTGGTACGTATGTTTATACTAGGAGTAATAGTGGTGTCAGTGGTAGGGAGTAGTTAGCTCAGTTGTTAGATGACAATTTTGTTCGTCTCTTTATGAAGACTATATCTGTAGAAGTTGACTGCTTTCCTGCTCTTGTGGAAGTTGAATGGCATCTTACCTCCTCTATTTGTGCAGTGAGATTTTGGTAATGATTAGTACAATAGATGGTTTGGTTGGTATGGTTCCTCATATTGAAGGTTTGAACAATATGACAGTTAGATTTAGGTTGGTGTATACTTGAATTATGGTTGTGTAATTAGGGCCGATTATTCCTCAATTATAGTTGATGTAAGGATCGCTTATGGTTTATGAGGCACGTAAAGGCACGTTAAGGTGAAACTGATCTTGGAGATTGAGTTGTGTTAAGAGTAGCATCTGAAATAAAATGATTGCTCGATTGGAATGGTGGTTTGATAATGTTTGTCTGTAAATGAATTAAAATTTACTATAACAAATTAAAATATAGTGCTGGTGTATTGAAATTTTATGTAGGAAGATGGGACAATTGATAATTAACTTCCTATTGTATGTTAAGTGTTTAACATGGTGTGGGAGTTCATTACATCGTGTCAAATTAAGTCATGCTTGATGGTTCACCTCAGGTAATGGTATGCTAGAACTGGTTAGTTCAATTCGGGTCCTGTGACGTGAAAGTTTACACAAAATAAGTGGAAGCAAAGTATACTTCAGTCACAGAATAAAAAAAAAATGTAAATCCTACTACACAAGGCATGAAAATTATAAGTCATTGTAAAAGTCTCATGTGAGTGGACTGGAGATGAATATAATTTTAAGCTCAATGTAAGATAGCTAAAATTTGTAAGTCATACATGAGTAAAATTAATTAAACATGATTTCCACATAACCAAACTAATGGCAAATGAAATATGGTGGCCCTCAAGGGAGCACTGAAATATTTGAAGTGGTCAAGATTCGTCACTTGGAACGAAGGACTTACTACCTAGAAGACTTGGATGGCAAGGCAATTGGAAGAGGCTTCTATGAAAAAGAAATTCAAGTTAGCAAGTATCCAAGCACATATTTGGATGAGAAGGTTTTGAAGAAGATAGGAAATAAAGTGCTGGTGTGGTGGCTTTGTATCGATGTAAGACATGATAGTTGTATTAGCAAGCAGACATAACATTTGAATTATGTAAAGGTGCTCTTGTGTATGAATAAATAAATATGTTTTTATGACCGAATTTTGTTGATTTTATTTATTAACAAATGTAATTTTATTGAGAATGGCATAAAACTGCTATTGATGGAGCCTGGAAGCCTATCAGTGATGGCTGCAAATACAAACTCTAGGCAAGTTGAATATCGAGACGATAAGCAAGTTGAAACTTGTGGCGATGAGCTGGTCGGGGTAAAGCATGCAATTTCATCATCTCGGCCTTGGGAGGAGCAGGACTGTCTAGGTGCCTAATGGCTTGCATTATTATGCTCGACGATGCATGTGTGGAACCCTTGGCTCATGACTCATGCCCTCTTACTCCAGGTAGTTTCTCGCATGCTAGTTTGGACCAGAGCATTAACTGGTCGACTTTGTGGCGCCTGTGGTTGTCCCTAAGACTGGTGATGTACGAAGTGACCACATGAAGGGAGAAAGGTGTGATTGCAACACATTGGCCGAAGGAGTGGGGATGTGTGGCAGGAGATGTCTCTCCCGAGCTCTTGTGACTAAAGTTTACGTTCAGATATTGAATATGTCATTGGACATAATCTATGATGTCGTATTGGCTGAGACTTCTCAAGAAACAACAGCCTCGTCACTACCACCACCGTAATTGCTGTTTTAACTGCAGCAGTAAGCCTGAGAATATGCGGATGAGGTAACAGTGGTTTGAGTTTTTGGGTAAGTCAAGTGACCTGCTGACTTCTCCAGGCCTCCCTACAAAACAAGGTCACACAATAGAGCATCATGTGATCGTCGTGACACATTTTGGTGTCTGTGGTAGAAGTGGAGGAGAAATAGTGAGGAGGAGTAGAATGGTGTGGGGTGAAGAAGGGATGAGGAGGAGGAGATTGCCTGTCCACCACACCTAATCTCAGAAAGACTCCAACATCATGAGATGAACTGGTCCACTTAGAGATATTATGTAGGATCCTTGGCACAGAAAATTTGAATACAGCCACCACCCACCCCTTGTTCTATTTAAGGGTCTGTATTGGGCAAGTCGTGTTCTGTGAGATATATAACAGCATCATGGTAGGAGCCTCAGCTTGTTAATTATAGTTAGCTTCACCACTACCACCCTCACATTTAATTCGTCTCTAAATACAGTTCTCAGTTCATGCCTCTGAGGAGGAGGTGACAGGAGTTGAAATTACATGTTGAAACTGTAGATGAAGAGGCGTATGAGGATGTGAGCGTGTAGGTGGATATGTAGAGTGTAGAGCTACATACAGAAGGTGATATGTTTGCAGGAGTGTAGAGTTGTGTATAGGAGGTGTGTAGTAATCGTTTGCAGTGCCTGCTATGTTATGTGTAGTGGCTTTGGTGACATGTGTGGTTCCTGCAGTGCAGTGTATGGGCCTGCGGTGCCTGTGTAGCTATGTGTGTTGTCTGTGGTAATATGTGCGGTGGTGGTGGGGGTGATGGCAGTGGTGGAAACTGGTGTGAATAATGTGGGACTGGTGTGGAACATGTGGAGACTGGTGTTGAGTGTGTGGAGTCTGGTGTAGAGCATGTAGAGACTGGCATGGAGCATGTGGAGGCTGGTGTGGAGTGTGTGAAGACTGGTGTGGAGCGTGTGGAGACTGGTGTGGACCGTGAGGAGCATTATGAAGAGTGTGAGGAGTGTGAGGAGCTATGTGAGTAGTGTGAGGAGATATGTGAGGAGAGTGAGGTGATATATTGAGAAGTGTATGTAGTTGTGTGAGGAGCTGATTGTTGTTAGTGGGGTTCTTTAGGTTATAATTGTGTTATTTTTTTTTAGAACGATTATATGCATATAGGCGATGTGTGCTTCATCGTAGAATTTTTGTCTCTGATATGAAATGAGATATGGGTTTCTTGGGGCATGTTGTTTCAGTCTTAGGTTAGTTGTGTATGGGTCATATTTCATTGAGATAGGTTAGGTGAAGTTAGGTATGTTACATTAGGCTAAATTGGGTTGGGTTACATTAGGCTAGATTGGGTTGGGTTACATTAGGTTAGTTCTGGGTGAGGAATGTTAGGCCAGGTTAGGTTAGGTGGGTTGGGTTAGTTCTGGGTGATGTACATTATGTTAGGTTATGTGGGGTCTGGTTAGGTTAGGTGTACCCGGGTTAGATTAGGTTAGGATAGGTTATGTGGGGACGGGTTAGGTCAGATGGGATCGGGTTAGGTTAGGTGTGGTCGAATTAGTTCTGGGTGAGGTGGGTTAGGTAAGTTTAGATTACGTAAGGCTATGCTAGGTTTGGTCGGTTCGGGTTAGTTCTGGGTGGGGCAGGTTAGGTTAGGTATGTTAGGTTAGTTTAGTTCTGGGTGAGGTAGGTTAGGTTAGGTTAGTTCTGGGTGAGGTAGGTTAGGTTAGGTTAGTTCTGGGTGAGGTATGTTAGCTTAGGTGGGTTGGATTAGTTCTGTGTGAGGTAGGGTAGGTTAGGTGGGGTCAGGAGAGGAACTGCTACCATTTGACAAGTTTTCATGTCGGATTCAAATAGATCTGAAACCACTTTCGGGATTGAGAATGGTCATGTAAATGGGATCAAAATCGATTTGAGTCTCAAGGTCGTTCCAGCAAAAATTGGGTTCGAATCGGATTGAGTTCGATTTGAAATGACATGTATACACAGATCGTACTGAAAGTGTATCGGGATGAAATTCGCACACTCTGTCGGTATCTGTTTACGAAAAATAGTTCTAATAATGTCGCATGTACGGGCAAACAGAAATATTTGGACAACGGAAGAGGTGTTCACGCTTATTGAAATATTCAGGGAAAAATAAATTCATTGTCTCTTGATGATAAACGGACGAAAAACGTTCTTTCTCTTACATGCTCCATTCGATCTTGCTCCTATTTTTGTATTAAATTATATATAGCGAACATTAATTGCGAAATTACTAAGACTATCAGTAATTTTCTCTGGTCAATTGTAGCATGTATGTTATTTGTCTGATATTTTCTCCAACATAAACAGTAAACAACATTTGTTTACTGTTAATTATTGACATGACTTCCAACTCACTTGCTGCAACGAAATATTTACCACCACACATTTCAACTAGCAGATCCAAATCGATTTCAGTTTGAATTGACATTTTGCATGTAAACGGGTATCGACTCAATACTGATTCAATCCTAGATTCGATTTGAATCCGACATGGAAATGAAGTAATTGTGTCTGGAAGGTTGTCTGTGATTACAAACTTTGAACAAGTTGAAACTCGAGGCGCCGGGCTGTCCAGGTGCTTAATGGCTTGGGTCATTAAGCTCGACGACGCGCGCTCGCAACCCTTGACTCGTGTCCTGATACTCCAGGTAGCTCCTCGCGCACCCGTTGGGGAAGCAGAGCATTAGCTAGTTAACATGTTGGTGCCTGGGGGCTGTCCATAAGACTGGTGATGTATTGATAGCTTTTGTGTATAACACTTGTCAAGACTTAAAGTACCTCAGATGTTGAGGTGCTTGCTTATAAGGACCAACAGTTAGTGTGATGGGTAGTGTTGTAAGGAGGAGGTGGAGGAGGGTTGAGATGACTAGGAGAAGAAATTTGGTTTATACTGCTAGTTTTTGTATGCTTGGCGTGGTTTTACCGGGCAAATTTTGATGAAATAAATGTTACTGGTGGTTTGTGTATTCGATTGAAGTCTATGAAAAAAAAAAAGAAATCTGGGAGGCTGATGTACTCTGTCACTCGTAATGCCTGTAACATAATTAGTGCTGTATTGGTAGAATAATTCGGGGATGTATACTTTTGTGTACTAAATCTGTGTAAGTGCTATATGTAAGGTGCGTTGCTGGAACATGGTTCGCTTCTGAAAGTAGCTTATCTAAATAAATTGCTTCAAAAGTATTATAAATCTCTCAAATAACATGTGTGATATATCAAGTTATGTAAATTCGGGGCTTGAACTGGTTAGGTTAGATAAGGTGGGGTCGGGTTATGTTAGATTAGATTAGATTTGGCGGTGGGACGAGTTAGTTTTGGGTGAGGTAGGTTAGGTAAGGGTAGGTTAGGTGGGGTCGGGTTAGGTTGGGTTAAGCTAGGTTAAGGGTGGGTCGAGTTAGTTCTGGGTGAGGTAGGTTAGGTAAGGTTCGGTTAGATTAGGCTAACCTAGGTTAGGTGGAGTTGGGTTTGATTAGGTTAGGTTATTTGGGTAAGGTTAGGTATGTTAGGTTAGGTTATTTTACGTTAGGTTAGTTGTGGGTGAGGTAGGTTAGGTTTGGGGTGGGTCGAGTTAGTTCTGGGTGAGGTAGGTGAGGTAAGGTTAGGCTAAGCTAGATTAGGTGGTTTCGGGTTAGGTTAGCTAGGATCAGACTGGTTCTTGTGTTTCGACAGTATAATGTTATGTAACATAAAAATCGTTAGACCGAAAACTGTGGTCCTAGTCTTTTACTATGTACATAAGGTAGAGTGATACAGTTGCGGCAGATTGAATGGAGTAGTAGTTGAACAATGGAGCAGGAAGACTGGCGGATTGCCTTAATGGGTATGATACGTGTTGTGAGAAATATACAGGTCATGGCCGATTATTCATGGAGGTATAGGGCTGCGAAGCCGAGAAGATGGAATGACAAAGAATGAGTAAAAAATTCTAGGAGCTGGTGGAATGAGAGAGCAGGAGGAATTGGAAGATGATGGTTTAAGGTGGGAATTAAGGAATGAGAGAGCAGGAGGAAATGTGAGATGAGGCTTGCAGTTGTGGTGCTGATGAATGAGAGAGCAGGAGGAAATGGGGGATGAGGGCTGCAGCTGTGGTGTTGATGAATGAGAGAGCAAGAGGAAATAGGAGATGAGGGTTGCAGCTGTGATTTTAAGGAACTGGAGAGCAGGAGGAAATGTGAGTTGTGAGGAGGGTTGGAGTATGAGGAGGAAGGGGAGAGGAGAAGCATGAGGGTTGTTGCTGTGGTGTTGATGAATGAGACAGCAGGAAGAAATGGGAGATGGGAGGAGGTGTGGAGAAGTAGCATGAGGGTTGCAGTTGTGGTGCTTTTGAATGAGAGAGCAGGAGGAAATGGGACATGAGGGTTGCAGGTGTGGTGCTGATGAATGAGAGCAGGAGAAAATGAAAAACAAGATGGCGGCTGGAAACAAGATGGTGGCCTGAAACAATATTTGGCTATGACATCATCCAAGATGCCGCCCACTGCACCGCGGCACCACACCCACAACCCACGTGTGTCAGATTCGGCTATTTCTCCCCACTGGTTACCATTACGATCAATAAGTAACATGATAAACGAAATGAAGGTTATCATATATATATATATACACATATATATACATATATATATATACAGTATATATATATATAGACACTTATAAGATCTTACTTATTTTTATTATTTTTACTTAGAAAAACATTCAATTTCTCTTTCATTATATGGATTATGGCAAGATTTTGCATTATAATATACTTATGCGTTCACATTTACAGTCCACACCGAAAACAATTTTTTATTTAATGATATTTAAACTTAAGTTACCAAAATAAACAACACAAACTTAGAAAATAAGTCTGATTTTTGTTAACAAAATCAAATAGTGTAATAACTATTACGTAACACAAAATGTGCCAGGGGGAAAATGAAGTTTAGAGAAGTCCGGAATTAAATTGAAGTTATTATTAACGTGTATTAAATTTGCCATTACAAGCAACTGAAAATGTAAGATTTTTTTTCTGCGGAGAACTACACTTTTACGCTTCTTTGTACACCCTTATTTTACATTATGCCTTCATATGTCCTATGTTGAAATTATTAAAGTCAACTGTTATTATTAAAATACATTTACATATCGCCAATATTTTGCTTTTTTTCGTATTTTATGCTCATTTATATTATCCTAGGACTGTCATTTCGATACGAGGGCTGGTACCGTTCGCTGTAGTTAAGGGGTATTGATCCCTACCACCTTGGATTTATCTGTTTTTTCTCAATAACTTCTGTTCCAGTCGATATATTAAAATTTTTGTCACGACAAGGCTTAGATACAAACTTAATCAATTTTCTGCAATTGCCGGAACCATAATACATTCATTATTTTGCAACGGGAAACAGCTGAAAACGAAAAATTGCTTTATTTATGGGAGTGACTACAGAGGTCGCAACATTAACAGAAACAATGCCGTATGGATCCCAAAAAGTGAATGAAACAATAAACTATGCCTTGTCAGCATGAAAAAAGTAAATCAATGTGTCTATTCCCTGATTTATAAGAAAACCCGTAAAACCGATCTGACAGGGATCAATCCCCCTTAAGGCCATGTTCTTTCATTTATTTCAAACAATTGCATATAACTCGAATATCTTTCAACCAAATGCTTTGAAAAAAATTTGAGACTTTGTACAGTCATACAATGAACAATTTTTCCAGAATGTTTTTTTTTAATAATATACAGTTTGCTAGCAAAAAATTATTTTGCTTAGTTTTGGTTTATTTTGACAACAAAAATGTGTTTTTCAAGGGAAAAAATCTGAAAATCCGGATGGTGTATTGCCACAGAAAAATTCAGATACAAACGATGATATATAAGTGTTAAAACTGCCAGAACTAATTTTTGATATATGTATTAATTTGCGTTGATAAAAATATTTCCGAAACCAATGCAACAGTAATGAACGACGCAAAACGTAGAATACGGCAATGTTGAGACCAAACAAGAATTGATAAGCATCGATAAATTTTATCGTTACGATAAACTTGGAATATGCTCCTTGAACGATTTTCGTGTGGAAACATAGTGGAGACCGACTCTATGGGTTTTCTCGGGTTGTTCCTCATTTATCCTCCCACTGCATTCATTTGCTGAACTATCTCTCCTATATTCACATTATTCCCAAAGCGCATAGAATCCGTGAGCTTTCGTTTATCATATCTACCTCATTTTCTGTTCTGAAGGGAATAATTGTAATAAATCAAAGGCATTCATCATCAATAAAACAAAAAAAAAGTACTGTGACAAATATTACAGAAAAATTTATGTCTGAAACATTTTGGAGTGAATATTCAGTACAGTAATTTAGTAGATTTATTTAAAGGACGTTCTCTCGCTGAAACTTTTATGATCTGATGATAAATTTCAACGACAGAGCAATTTTAATTAATATTATTTTAATAATCGCTTACTGCGAAACAAATACATTTTCCTTCAAGAGTGTTACAATTAGTGCACACATGATAAAATAGCGCCTAATTGGTTATTTTGAATGTGTTTCATATTAAGCCATGAGTCATAATTTTAATAACAGAATACAACTTATGTACGAAAATACAAATCACTAAAATATAAGCCTACTGTCTCATAGTACTTGCGAAGTGTTTGTTGCGACCTAAGATTAACTGGTTTTGCATTTTCATAACACAAGCGACACGCCATGCTGATTACACTACATAGTTATAGGCTTTCATATAGCTGTGCTTAAAATACGTTAGTATATTTGGTTACAGTTACCTACAATCTATAGAATAATAATAAACAGTATTTTAAAAATTAGCACAATAGAATGCGTGTCTTCAAGGTAAGTGTTGGAGAAAAGAGGGGGAAAGAAGAGCGAAAGGCATAATCTGGGAACACTAATGCACAGGTATTATTCCAAGAGTCAGTTCGCTTAAAATTTTTTTGGCTATATTTTAATATCTTCGAACCTCCAAATGCAATCTTCTACTAGTGTGTAAACAGGATTGTAAAACAGTAAGTCCTCGATTTACGTCGGGGTAAGGTGCCTGGAAACAGCAACGCAAATTGAAACGACTTCAACTGAGTCCTTTCAGCCCCGCCCACAGCCAAATTTTTTTGGAACATATGAACGTCAACTCTTGCGCTCATGACTGGATTAACGAGATCACACAAGAATGTATTATCTGCGTTAGTCTGAAGCCGTGGCTACTTAAATTAAAGAAATTGTATTAAAAATTAACGATATTGGTCTTAGGCGAGGTAAATGGGCATGACGTAAATCGAGGGCTTACTTACTGTACGTGGATTTTTTCGCCATTTATAAACTAAGTGCGCCGTGTACCTACTTGTTAGAAGCTCAGAAGCGATGGAGCATAAGGGCAACGTTTGAAGCTCGCATCAGTTGCCGCATCACCACAACAAGCCAAGCACTGAAATAGCACGCAATATTCCCGCCGATTCACTTTTTGCTATGAGACTTCTAAGCGGTGACCGTATAATTTTACTGTTGGGAAGTCTGTAGTAATGTTCGGTGCACGTTTCTGAGGTACGCATACATCCGATTAGCATATTTTGAAGTACGGCTGAAAAGGCAGTTTGTAAGCTAAGCTGGAGGGCTTCGAAACCGTTTTTCTAATTAGCGTGGTGACTTAACAGAGATATTCCGTTCTTGTCCGAAGTGTGTTTTCTTTTCATGTATTGACACTTATTCAATAGTTCCGTAAAAATGTATTTAAGTACACACAGTAACGTATTTAAAGCGCGTCGTAGGCGGCCACCCGTGTACAGCAATTTTCATTACCATGTTTTTATTTTTATATTTGTACCAGAAATTTTTTCACATAATGTGACTAAATTTGGCTCTTATAAAATGGTTTTAACTCGCGTAATTTTTGCGTAATGGCTCGTTAAAGCCAAACTTTACATGTTTCCGTTTTAAGGACGACACTAAAACCAATTCGTTTACCAAACTGAAAAAAAAAAAAAATCACAGTTAATAGGGCCAGCTGTGTTAAACCAACAAATACATTATTTTTGTATTCAAAAAGTTATTGAATTTTTCGAATTTTTATTTTAAATTTCAGCATTTTTTAATACCAAAGTTTTTATTCTTTGCTTTCGTGTACGTGAAAATGTAGCCGTTGACGTCTTTGTCCGCTGTGAAATTTTCAGTTTGATAAATCAGTTGCTTTTAGTGTAGTCCTTAAAAACGGACACACGCAAATTTAGACTTTAACAAGCCATTACGTGAAAACTACAAGAGATAAAAAAATTCATTAGGGCAAATTTTTGTCACATTTTATGTCTAAAATAAGAGAAATGAATATCTGGCACAAATAAAAATAAAAACATGATGATGAAAATCGCTGTATGCCGCTTGGAAATTTACTGTTTCTTTTCTTTCTTTTTTTTTTTTTTTTTTTTTTACATTCCCTTGTAAAGCTTTGTGTACTCCGGTTCCACTACTTTTCCAATTTCCAAGAATTGAAAACGAGTGAGACAATCAGTCTAATGAACAATACCAGTTATCTGCGCGAATTGACGAGCATTTGGGAATTACTGCAGATATATATCACAAGCTCATGGGGCCGATCTTCCTTGCTAGCTGAACGGCATTGTAGCGGGTTACAAATATGCATATGAACAAATCTAGTTCTGAGACTGAAACTAAATTAACTATGGATTCTGCAGTGAGCTGTAGTATAATCTTTCCAACAATAAACTAATGGAGTTACCGCTTAATCTGCCTACCTCGGAGCGCGGCGGGAGCAAGGATAGGGTTTTACATGTTAAACTAAATTCCGTATAGCTCTGTCACCCTTAGAGATATCGCTTTCGAATTGAAACAATTTTCTTCAATGATAAGAGGAGAATTCTGCGACGTAAACGAAATTGTGAAAATAATTTTATGAGCACGGGGTTTCGAGTGTTTAATCGGCATGAAAACACTAATTTGTTCATAGTTTTCAGGGTATTGGTATAACTTGCTAAAAGATTCCGTAGCAGTGTGGGCCGTATCGTACTGAACAAAAAAGTCACTGGTGGCATATATGTAGATTTGAAAGTGACTGAGATATTTAGGAATATACTTTAACCTATAACGCCCTATCCTTGCTGCCGCCGCAGTTCTGAGGTAGGCAGAAGCCTTAAAATCTGCCAGTTTCTACGGTAACACGGAAGCACTCAAGTCGCCGAGCATAATATATGATTACAATGTATACAGTATACACCAAATGTATCTCTAATCCCTCTTATACGAGTTTATAATTCGATCTGATATTAGACCTCAATTTTGGGGCCATAATGGTCGAGCGGTAAGACCTCTCGCCTGCCACCTAGGCGATCAGGGTTCGATTCCTGGAAGGATCGGTCGCGGATTTTTCGCATGTGGGAAACGCGGTGGACGTTTTTGTTAGCTGGCGGGTTTTCTCGGGGTACTCTCGTCACTCCCCTTCCGTCGCCACTCTCATTACGTCACTTCTCCTTACTCATCTCATCTCACTCTGCGGGTCGGACGGGCGACAGGCATGTCTTGCTAGTCGAGCAGCAGGCCCATCCTTCATTCCAACCTTCTCTCATACGCACTGTGAAACCCAGTGGATTTCGTCATTAGATCTCGATTTTACTCTTGAATATTCACTATCATCTTCGAAGTGCCTTCCCAAACACAATTCTTTTCTATTAATTTTATCATGGGGAGAGGTTTGAAGGGTAACTTCTATATAGGTTAAAGCTCTCAACGACACCTGCCTTCGTCCTCCATACTATTTTTTAAGCTTTGTTGATTCCTTTAAAGTATAATTTAAGTAAATTGCGAAGCTAATGCTTGTTTATAGTATCAAAATATGTTGCCTCTCCGGTAACACTCCCAGTTTATGTTAAATTTACTTATTTCTAAAGTGGTTGACCTTTCCATTGGAATGCCTATTTACATGCAATCCTCCTTAGACCCAATGCTATTTTAGATAGTGGTTCTGTCTTGTCTGGGTCATGTGTTACTAATTTGTCTGAGATTTGGAGTTTGAATAACATTGTAATTTGTGACATGAAACAGCCGTGAAACATGGAATATTTACTCAATTAATGAATAAATGAATGATTTAAATTCTTTACTGGTAAAGCGTCAGTAAATTTGAGGATGTTCGAAACGTTTTTCTGACATCCCCAAACGAAGTATACCAGTCGACAGTATTAAGCATTCATTAATAAACATTCATCTCAGAATGAGAGTACGAACTCAGTAGGAACATTCATGATAATTTGTTAATATATTTGCCACCACAAGGATCTATTAATCTTCAAACTTTTTTTGAATGGACAAATAAAGAGTTTAAGTCAACATATGTAAATTTTACGAAAACTGGCAATGTATCACACAGCTGTTTTTTTTAACACAATTGTGACATGAAGAAACGAGCACAAAGCTTAAAATTTTTTTGGAAAGATTTTCAGATCTGGCATCAATATAGTTATAAAAATTTTAATTAAATTTTACTTCCACGTGTGTCAGACTTTCCATACCTTTGCTAGTTTATAATACCATAACCTATCAGAAATAACATTATTTCTTTATAATGTAACCCCGTAGCTAATCTATTTACCTTTCAACTTAATTATTGATTCCCAGCATTCCAAGCAATAATATACACTAGCCTAAAGTGTAAAAATATGTGTATATTTTGTATTTGCTTCCTTTTCTACACAACATATGTGTTTCGGAATTGTCATGTTGCAACAGAAAAATTATGTAAGTAATACAAGAACAATAAAATATTTTACGGCAATGTAAGACTAAAGCAATTGAAGAGATTAAAAAACAGTAATAATCTACATACACAATTGAAAACATTAAAACCATTCTTATACAGACAAGCATAAGAACATATAAACAAATACTGACTTGCCACTTAAATACAATTACACTAAACGAACATATTATGGATTAAAATAGTCATTCACAGAGTACAAAACACGTTTTAATTAGTCATTCGATTTTTTCTTAAAACAATTAGTAATTTCATCTGTAATTACAATGTTGAGCTCTGCAGTTAAGTTGTATATTAAATTTAATCCCATAAAATAAGGATCCTTTTCAATTTTTTTTTTGTGAAAATACAGGGTGTTTTTGCACCAATTTTTTTGGGGATTGTGTATTTCACAGTTATTTTGTATTGTAAATTCTGAAGTGAAATTAAAATTGCGTTATAGATATATATTCCTTGGACTATTAACATTTTCAACTTTGAAAAAAGAGGTTTGCATGAATCATTTTTTTTTAATTGGTTATTATTCTTACAAGTCTCTTTGGCATTTTAAAAAATTTTATCCAATTACTAGAAATGCCCCAAAAAATAACACCATATTTAATACGAGAGTATATGTGTGCATAATACATATTCATTACCGCTTCCTGAGAACATGACGATTTTATGGTTTTTATAGCAAATCACAAAGAGTTTAATTTTTGCATCAATGAATTTACATGATTATTCCAACTTAATGTACTATTTAGAGTTAAGTCTAGGAGTTTTGAAGCAGACACATTTTAAAATATGTTTGCCAATACAAACATCAAGTAGTCTATACATATTTTGTGATTATGAAAAAAAAAAAAAAAAAAAAAAAAACAAGATTTCTCAATATTTAGTGTTAACTTGTTACCTGGAAACCAAGATTGCATTTGTAATAAAGTTCCTTTTGTATTGGTCTGAAGCTGTGAATGATTTTTGCCAACAATTAGAACAGGGGTGTCATCTGCAAACATTGTAGTCTTTCCTTTATTTATATAAGCAGGTATATCATTTATGAATAGAACAAACAATATAAGCCCCAATATTGATCCCTGTGGCACAACTACATCAGAATTTTTGAATGTTGGATTGCACGAGACATAATAATGATTTTTATCATAACATTCTATATTAGTCACTTGTGTACGATTAGAGAAATGGGATCGTATTAAATTATTATACCTACCCCTGATACCATATATTTCCAGTTTTTTCAGAAGAATGTTATGATCAACACAATCTAAAGCTTTTGATAAGTCAACAAACACACAGGAAGATACAAAATTATTATCTAAATAAGTGTAATTATCATTAACCAAGTTATAAACAGCTTGTTCTATGGATTTACCCCGAATGAAACCGAACTGATTATTAGTTGTTATTTTATGATAATTAAGAAATTATGTCAGTTTATTTAAGATAATCTCAAATATTTTCGAAAATTTTGATAACAAGGCTATAGGTCTGTAATTATTGACTCTTTTCTTGTCTCCCTTCTAATGGAGGGGGATTATCTTGGCACACTTCAATCTGTCAGGAAAAATGCCTTGAGTCAGACACTCATTAAAGATATAATTTGAGTGGTATTGCAATGTGATTAGCACAAGCTTTAATCGCAATGGTAGAAACTTCATCTAATCTTACCGACATTTATTTTTAGGTTTATGAATAACTTTAATTATTTCATGTTCGGTAGTGTGTGTTAACTACATACTTTTTGTATTAAGAGGCAGTGGCGGTGCGTAAGGCCGTGCTCTCGTGCTGTAGCACTGAGTAAAATTAAAATTTAACAAAGTTATTGTGTACTTGGTAATTTTATTAAATTTCAGGTAATGCGCCGCGATTTATACTTGTAACCTTTCTTAATAAGAGATCGACTGCTTTGCGCTAAGTTTCACAGGCGAACGGAGTTTTCTCAAGTAATTTCGTTCGTGTAAGCCGCCCTTTACTATGGTGTAAACCTGGCTCAGTGCTCCCACGGACTAGCG